>JAPCYS010001537.1:0-35607 GCA_028641055.1 Alopecurus myosuroides
TAGCGCTCGTATGTGAGCGGCGGCAGGGCGATCTGTGCGGCAGTGACCGGGTGGAAGAGTATGAACATGCCCAGGTCGCCCTCTGGGAGAGCGAGCCACCCATTGCTGGATCCGACGCATCGTCTGCCCGAGGGGATGACATTGGTCTTAAAGGAGCGGAGGGTCGGCAGCGAGACGACGGCCGCGGAGCTGCGGCCGGCGTAGTAGTTGAGGAGGAGCGGCGGGGACAGCGGCGCGAGCGCGCACCGCCACGCCGTGCAGCACCCTCGCGAGCTGACGTAGCACTTGAGGTCGAGCCTGTCGCCGATGAGGCGGAGGAGGTCCGACGGCAGATCCACCTAGCAGCACGGGAACGGCGGCATGGAGGCGGCCGGGATATGTGTCGAACCGATTTCGTCTGGGAAACTTGCGATAAATTTGCTCCTCTACTTGGGCGCAGCGCGAAGGACGTGCTTATAAAATCAGTTCTAGTTAACGCCAGTTTGTTTCCTCCTCGGAAACGGATTCACTCGACAACGCCCGAGCGTCACTAGTTTTTGGTTTCGCTTAAGGGTTTCCTTCGTGGGCTCAGCCCATTTAGCGCTCGTATGTGAGCGGCGGCAGGGCGATTTGTGCGGCAGTGACCGGGTGGAAGAGTATGAACATGCCCAGGTCGCCCTCTGGGAGAGCGAGCCACCCATTGCTGGATCCGACGCATCGTCTGCCCGAGGGATGACATTGGTCTTAAAGGAGCGGAGGGTCGGCAGCGAGACGACGGCCGCGGAGCTGCGGCCGGCGTAGTAGTTGAGGAGGAGCGGCGGGGACAGCGGCGCGAGCGGGCACCGCCACGTCGTGCAGCACCCTCGCGAGCTGACGTAGCACTTGAGGTCGAGGCTGTCGCCGATGAGGCGGAGGAGGTCCGACGGGAGATCCGCCCAGCAGCACGGGAACGGCGGCATGGAGGCGCCGAGATATGTGTCGAACCGATTTCGTCTGGGAAACTTGCGATAAATTTGCTCCTCTACTTGGGCAGCGCGAAGGACGTGCTTATAAAATCAGTTCTACTTACGCCAGTTTGTTTCCTCCTCGGAAACGGATTCACTCGACAACGCCCGAGCGTCACTAGTTTTTGGTTTCGCTTAAGGGTTTCCTTCGTGGGCTCAGCCCATTTAGCGCTCGTATGTGAGCGGCGGCAGGGCGATCTGTGCGGCAGTGACCGGGTGGAAGAGTATGAACATGCCCAGGTCGCCCTCTGGGAGAGCGAGCCACCCATTGCTGGATCCGACGCATCATCTGCCCGAGGGGATGACATTGGTCTTAAAGGAGCGGAGGGTCGGCAGCGAGACGACGGCCGCGGAGCTGCGGCCGGCGTAGTAGTTGAGGAGGAGCGGCGGGGACAGCGGCGCGAGCGCGCACCGCCGCCGTGCAGCACCCTTGCGAGCTGACGTAGCACTTGAGGTCGAGCCTGTCGCCGATGAGGCGGAGGAGGTCCGACGGCAGATCCGCCGAGCAGCACGGGAACGGCGGCATGGAGGCGGCCGGGATATGTGTCGAACCGATTTCGTCTGGGAAACTTGCGATAAATTTGCTCCTCTACTTGGGCGCAGCGCGAAGGGCGTGCTTATAAAATCAGTTCTAGTTATGCCAGTTTGTTTCCTCCTCGGAAACGGATTCACTCGACAACGCCCGAGCGTCACTAGTTTTTGGTTTCGCTTAAGGGTTTCCTTCGTGGGCTCAGCCCATTTAGCGCTCGTATGTGAGCGGCGGCAGGGCGATCTGTGCGGCAGTGACCGGGTGGAAGAGTGTGAACATGCCCAGGTCGCCCTCTGGGAGAGCGAGCCACCCATTGCTGGATCCGACGCATTGTCTGCCCGAGGGGATGACATTGGTCTTAAAGGAGCGGAGGGTCGGCAGCGAGACGACGGCGGAGCTGCGGCCGGCGTAGTAGTTGAGGAGGAGCGGCGGGGACAGCGGCGCGAGCGCGCACCGCCACGTCGTGTAGCACCCTCGCGAGCTGACGTAGCACTTGAGGTCGAGCCTGTCGCCGATGAGGCGAGGAGGTCCGACGGCAGATCCGCCCAGCAGCACGGGAACGACGGCATGGAGGCGCCGGGATATGTGTCGAACCGATTTCGTCTGGGAAACTTGCGATAAATTTGCTCCTCTACTTGGGCGCAGCGCGAAGGACGTGCTTATAAAATCAGTTCTAGTTACGCCAGTTTGTTTCCTCCTCGGAAACGGATTCACTCGACAACGCCCGAGCGTCACTAGTTTTTGGTTTCGCTTAAGGGTTTCCTTCCTGGCTCAGCCCATTTAGCGCTCGTATGTGAGCGGCGGCAGGGCGATCTGTGCGGCAGTGACCGGGTGGAAGAGTATGAACATGCCCAGGTCGCCCTCTGGGAGAGCGAGCCACCCATTGCTGGATCCGACGCATCGTCTGCCCGAGGGGATGACATTGGTCTTAAAGGAGCGGAGGGTTGGCACCGAGACGACGGCCGCGGAGCTGCGGCCGGCGTAGTAGTTGAGGAGGAGCGGCGGGGACAGCGGCGCGCGCGCACCGCCACGCCGTGCAGCACCCTCGCGAGCTGACGTAGCACTTGAGGTTGAGCCTGTCGCCGATGAGGCGGAGGAGGTCCGACGGCAGATCCGCCCAGCAGCACGGGAACGGCGGCATGGAGGCGGCCGGATATGTGTCGAACCGATTTCGTCTGGGAAACTTGCGATAAATTTGCTCCTCTACTTGGGCGCAGCGCGAAGGACGTGCTTATAAAATCAGTTCTAGTTACGCCAGTTTGTTTCCTCCTCGGAAACGGATTCACTCGACAACGCCCGAGCGTCACTAGTTTTTGGTTTCGCTTAAGGGTTTCCTTCGTGGGCTCAGCCTATTTAGCGCTCGTATGTGAGCGGCAGGGCGATCTGTGCGCAGTGACCGGGTGGAAGAGTATGAACATGCCCAGGTCGCCCTCTGGGAGAGCGAGCCACCCATTGCTGGATCCGACGCATCGTCTGCCCGAGGGGATGACATTGGTCTTAAAGGAGCGGAGGGTCGGCAGCGAGACGACGGCCGCGGAGCTGCGGCCGGCGTAGTAGTTGAGGAGGAGCGGCGGGGACAGCGGCGCGAGCGCGCACCGCCACGCCGTGCAGCACCCTCGCGAGCTGACGTAGCACTTGAGGTCGAGCCTGTCGCCGATGAGCGGAGGAGGTCCGACGGCAGATCCGCCCAGCAGCACGAGAACGGCGGCATGGAGGCGGCCGGGATATGTGTCGAACCGATTTCGTCTGGGAAACTTGCGATAAATTTGCTCCTCTACTTGGGCGCAGCGCGAAGGGCGTGCTTATAAAATCAGTTCTAGTTACGCCAGTTTGTTTCCTCCTCGGAAACGGATTCACTCGACAACGCCCGAGCGTCACTAGTTTTTGGTTTCGCTTAAGGGTTTCCTTCGTGGCTCAGCCCATTTAGCGCTCGTATGTGAGCGGCGGCAGGGCGATCTGTGCGGCAGTGACCGGGTGGAAGAGTATGAACATGCCCAGGTCGCCCTCTGGGAGAGCGAGCCACCCATTGCTGGATCCGACGCATCGTCTGCCCGAGGGATGACATTGGTCTTAAAGGAGCGGAGGGTCGGCAGCGAGACGACGGCCGCGGAGCTGCGGCCGGCGTAGTAGTTGAGGAGGAGCGGCGGGGACAGCGGCGCGAGCGCGCACCGCCACGTCGTGCAGCACCCTCGCGAGCTGACGTAGCACTTGAGGTCGAGCCTGTCGCCGATGAGGCGGAGGAGGTCCGACGGCAGATCCGCCCAGCAGCACGGAACGGCGCATGGAGGCGGCCGGGATATGTGTCGAACCGATTTCGTCTGGGAAACTTGCGATAAATTTGCTCCTCTACTTGGGCGTAGCGCGAAGGACGTGCTTATAAAATCATTCTAGTTACGCCAGTTTGTTTCCTCCTCGGAAACGGATTCACTCGACAACTCCCGAGCGTCACTAGTTTTGGTTTCGCTTAAGGGTTTCCTTCGTGGGCAGCCCATTAGCGCTCGTATGTGAGCGGCGGCAGGGCGATCTGTGCGGCAGTGACCGGGTGGAAGAGTATGAACATGCCCAGGTCGCCCTCTGGAGAGCGAGCCACCCATTGCTGGATCCGACGCATCGTCTGCCCGAGGGGATGACATTGGTCTTAAAGGAGCGAGGGTCGGCAGCGAGACGACGGCCGCGGAGCTGCGGCCGGCGTAGTAGTTGAGGAGGAGCGGCGGGACAGCGGCGCGAGCGCGCACCGCCACGCCGTGCAGCACCCTCGCGAGCTGACGTAGCACTTGAGGTCGAGCCTGTCGCCGATGAGGCGGAGGAGGTCCGACGGCAGATCCGCCCAGCAGCACGGGAACGGCGGCATGGAGGCGGCCGGGATATGTTCGAACCGATTTCGTCTGGGAAACTTGCGATAAATTTGCTCCTCTACTTGGGCGCAGCGCGAAGGACGTGCTTATAAAATCAGTTCTAGTTACGCCAGTTTGTTTCCTCCTCGGAAACGGATTCACTCGACAACGCCCGAGCGTCACTAGTTTTTGGTTTCGCTTAAGGGTTTCCTTCGTGGGCTCAGCCCATTTAGCGCTCGTATGTGAGCGGCGGCAGGCGATCTGTGCGGCAGTGACCGGGGAAGAGTATGAACATGCCCAGTCGCCCTCTGGGAGAGCGAGCCCCCATTGCTGGATCCGACGCATCGTCTGCCCGAGGGGATGACATTGGTCTTAAAGGAGCGGAGGGTCGGCAGCGAGACGACGGCCGCGGAGCTGCGGCCGGCGTAGTAGTTGAGGAGGAGCGGCGGGGACAGCGGCGCGAGCGCGCACCGCCACGCCGTGCAGCACCCTCGCGAGCTGACGTAGCACTTGAGGTCGAGCCTGTCGCCGATGAGCGGAGGAGGTCCGACGGCAGATCCGCCCAGCAGCACGGGAACGGCGGCATGGAGGCGGCCGGGATATGTGTCGAACCGATTTCGTCTGGAAACTTGCGATAAATTTGCTCCTCTACTTGGGCCAGCGCGAAGGACGTGCTTTATAAATCAGTTCTAGTTACGCCAGTTTGTTTCCTCCTCGGAAACGGATTCACTCGACAACGCCCGAGCGTCACTAGTTTTTGGTTTCGCTTAAGGGTTTCCTTCGTGGGCTCAGCCCATTTAGCGCTCGTATGAGCGGCGGCAGGCGATTTGTGCGGCAGTGACCGGGTGGAAGAGTATGAACATGCCCAGGTCGCCCTCTGGAGAGCGAGCCACCCATTGCTGGATCCGACGCATCGTCTGCCCGAGGGGATGACATTGGTCTTAAAGGAGCGGAGGGTCGGCAGCGAGACGACGGCCGCGGAGCTGCGGCCGGCGTAGTAGTTGAGGAGGAGCGGCGGGGACAGCGGCGCGAGCGCGCACCGCCACGTCGTGCAGCACCCTCGCGAGCTGACGTAGCACTTGAGGTCGAGCCTGTCGCCGATGAGGCGGAGGAGGTCCGACGGCAGATCCGCCAGCAGCACGGGAACGGCGGCATGGAGGCGGCCGGGATATGTGTCGAACCGATTTCGTCTGGGAAACTTGCGATAAATTTGCTCCTCTACTTGGGCGCAGCGCGAAGGACGTGCTTATAAAATCAGTTCTAGTTACGCCAGTTTGTTCCTCCTCGAAACGGATTCACTCGACAACGCCCGAGCGTCACTAGTTTTTGGTTTCCCTTAAGGGTTTCCTTCGTGGGCTCAGCCCATTTAGCGCTCGTATGTGAGCGGCGGCAGGGCGATCTGTGCGGCAGTGACCGGGTGGAAGAGTATGAACATGCCCAGGTCGCCCTCTGGGAGAGCGCCACCCATTGCTGATCCGACGCATCGTCTGCCCGAGGGATGACATTGGTCTTAAAAGGAGCGGAGGGTCGGCAGCGAGACGACGGCCGCGGAGCTGCGGCCGGCGTAGTAGTTGAGGAGGAGCGGCGGGGACAGCGGCGCAGCGCGCACCGCCACGCGTGCAGCACCCTCGCGAGCTGACGTAGCACTTGAGGTCGAGCCTGTCGCCGATGAGGCGGAGGAGGTCCGACGGCAGATCCGCCCAGCAGCACGGGAACGGCGGCATGGAGGGCCGGGATATGTGTCGAACCGATTTCGTCTGGGAAACTTGCGATAAATTTGCTCCTCTACTTGGCGCAGCGCGAAGGACGTTGCTTATAAAATCAGTTCTAGTTACGCCAGTTTGTTTCCTCCTCGGAAACGGATTCACTCGACAACGCCCGAGCGTCACTAGTTTTTGGTTTCGCTTAAGGGTTTCCTTCGTGGGCTCAGCCCATTTAGCGCTCGTATGTGAGCGGCGGCAGGGCGATCTGTGCGGCAGTGACCGGGTGGAAGAGTATGAACATGCCAGGTCGCCCTCTGGAGAGCGAGCCACCCATTGCTGGATCCGACGCATCGTCTGCCCGAGGGGATGACATTGGTCTTAAAGGAGCGGAGGGTCGGCAGCGAGACGACGGCCGCGGAGCTGCGGCCGGCGTAGTAGTTGAGGAGGAGCGGCGGGGACAGCGGCGAGCGCACCGCCACGCCGTGCAGCACCCTCGCGAGCTGACGTAGCACTTGAGGTCGAGCCTGTCGCCGATGAGGCGGAGGAGGTCCGACGGCAGATCCGCCCAGCAGCACGGGAACGGCGGCATGGAGGCGGCCGGATATGTGTCGAACCGATTTCGTTGGAAACTTGCGATAAATTTGCTCCTCTACTGGGCGCAGCGCGAAGGACGTGCTTTAAAATCAGTTCTAGTTACGCCAGTTTGTTTCCTCCTCGGAAACGGATTCACTCGACAACGCCCGAGCGTCACTAGTTTTTGGTTTCGCTTAAGGGTTTCCTTCGTGGGCTCAGCCCATTAGCGCTCGTATGTGAGCGGCGGCAGGCGATCTGTGCGGCAGTGACCGGGTGGAAGAGTATGAACATGCCCAGGTCGCCCTCTGGGAGAGCGAGCCACCCATTGCTGGATCCGACGCATCGTCTGCCCGAGGGGATGACATTGGTCTTAAAGGAGCGGAGGGTCGGCAGCGAGACGACGGCCGCGGAGCTGCGGCCGGCGTAGTAGTTGAGGAGGAGCGGCGGGGACAGCGGCGCGAGCGCGCACCGCCACGCCGTGCAGCACCCTCGCGAGCTGACGTAGCACTTGAGGTCGAGCCTGTCGCCGATGAGGCGGAGGAGGTCCGACGGCAGATCCGCCTAGCAGCACGGGAACGGCGGCATGGAGGCGGCCGGGATATGTGTCGAACCGATTTCGTCTGGGAAACTTGCGATAAATTTGCTCCTCTACTTGGGCGCAGCGCGAAGGACGTGCTTATAAAATCAGTTCTAGTTACGCCAGTTTGTTTCCTCCTCGGAAACGGATTCACTCGACAACGCCCGAGCGTCACTAGTTTTTGGTTTCGCTTAAGGGTTTCCTTCGTGGGCTCAGCCTATTTAGCGCTCGTATGTGAGCGGCGGCAGGGCGATCTGTGCGGCAGTGACCGGGTGGAAGAGTATGAACATGCCCAGGTCGCCCTCTGGGAGAGCGAGCCACCCATTGCTGGATCCGACGCATCGCTGCCCGAGGGATGACATTGGTCTTAAAGGAGCGGAGGGTCGGCAGCGAGACGACGGCCGCGGAGCTGCGGCCGGCGTAGTAGTTGAGGAGGAGCGGCGGGGACAGCGGCGCGAGCGCGCACCGCCACGCCGTGCAGCACCCCTCGCGAGCTGACGTAGCACTTGAGGTCGAGCCTGTCGCCGATGAGGCGGAGGAGGTCCGACGGCAGATCCGCCCAGCAGCACGGGAACGGCGGCATGGAGGCGGCCGGGATATGTGTCGAACCGATTTCGTCTGGAAACTTGCGATAAATTTGCTCCTCTACTTGGGCGCAGCGCGAAGGGCGTGCTTATAAAATCAGTTCTAGTTACGCCAGTTTGTTTCCTCCTCGGAAACGGATTCACTCGACAACGCCCGAGCGTCACTAGTTTTTGGTTTCGCTTAAGGGTTTCCTTCGTGGGCTCAGCCCATTTAGCGCTCGTATGTGAGCGGCGGCAGGGCGATCTGTGCGGCAGTGACCGGGTGGAAGAGTATGAACATGCCCAGGTCGCCCTCTGGGAGAGCGAGCCACCCATTGCTGGATCCGACGCATCGTCTGCCCGAGGGGATGACATTGGTCTTAAAGGAGCGGAGGGTCGGCAGCGAGACGACGGCCGCGGAGCTGCGGCCGGCGTAGTAGTGAGGAGGAGCGGCGGGGACAGCGGCGCGAGCGCGCACCGCCACGTCGTGCAGCACCCTCGCGAGCTGACGTAGCACTTGAGGTCGAGCCTGTCGCCGATGAGGCGGAGGAGGTCCGACGGCAGATCCGCCAGCAGCACGGGAACGGCGGCATGGAGGCGGCCGGGATATGTGTCGAACCGATTTCGTCTGGGAAACTTGCGATAAATTTGCTCCTCTACTTGGGCGTAGCGCGAAGGACGTGCTTATAAAATCAGTTCTAGTTACGCCAGTTTGTTTCCTCCTCGGAAACGGATTCACTCGACAACGCCCGGCGTCACTAGTTTTTGGTTTCCCTTAAGGGTTTCCTTCGTGGCTCAGCCCATTTAGCGCTCGTATGTGAGCGGCGGCAGGGCGATCTGTGCGGCAGTGACCGGGTGAAGAGTATGAACATGCCCAGGTCGCCCTCTGGGAGAGCGAGCCACCCATTGCTGGATCCGACGCATCGTCTGCCCGAGGGATGACATTGGTCTTAAAGGAGCGGAGGGTTGGCAGCGAACGACGGCCGCGGAGCTGCGGCCGGCGTAGTAGTTGAGTGGAGCGGCGGGGGACAGCGGCGCGAGCGCGCACCGCCACGCCGTGCAGCACCCTCGCGAGCTGACGTAGCACTTGAGGTCGAGCCTGTCGCCGATGAGGCGGAGGAGGTCCGACGGCAGATCCGCCCAGCAGCACGGGAACGGCGGCATGGAGGCGGCCGGGATATGTGTCGAACCGATTTCGTCTGGGAAACTTGCGATAAATTTGCTCCTCTACTTGGGCGCAGCGCGAAGGACGTGCTTATAAAATCAGTTCTAGTTACGCCAGTTTGTTTCCTCCTCGGAAACGGATTCACTCGACAACGCCCGAGCGTCACTAGTTTTTGGTTTCGCTTAAGGGTTTCCTTCGTGGGCTCAGCCTATTTAGCGCTCGTATGTGAGCGGCGGCAGGGCGATCTGTGCGGCAGTGACCGGGTGGAAGAGTATGAACATGCCCAGGTCGCCCTCTGGGAGAGCGAGCCACCCATTGCTGGATCCGACGCATCGTCTGCCCGAGGGGATGACATTGGTCTTAAAGGAGCGGAGGGTCGGCAGCGAGACGACGGCCGCGGAGCTGCGGCCGGCGTAGTAGTTGAGGAGGAGCGGCGGGGACAGCGGCGCGAGCGCGCACCGCCACGCCGTGCAGCACCCTCGCGAGCTGACGTAGCACTTGAGGTCGAGCCTGTCGCCGATGAGGCGGAGGAGGTCCGACGGCAGATCCGCCCAGCAGCACGGGAACGGCGGCATGGAGGCGGCCGGGATATGTGTCGAACCGATTTCGTCTGGGAAACTTGCGATAAATTGCTCCTCTACTTGGGCGCAGCGCGAAGGACGTGCTTATAAAATCAGTTCTAGTTACGCCAGTTTGTTTCCTCCTCGGAAACGGATTCACTCGACAACGCCCGAGCGTCACTAGTTTTTGGTTTCGCTTAAGGTTTCCTTCGTGGGCTCAGCCTATTTAGCGCTCGTATGTGAGCGGCGGCAGGGCGATCTGTGCGGCAGTGACCGGGTGGAAGAGTATGAACATGCCCAGGTCGCCCTCTGGGAGAGCGAGCCACCCATTGCTGGATCCGACGCATCGTCTGCCCGAGGGGATGACATTGGTCTTAAAGGAGCGGAGGGTCGGCAGCGAGACGACGGCCGCGGAGCTGCGGCCGGCGTAGTAGTGAGGAGGAGCGGCGGGGACAGCGGCGCGAGCGCGCACCGCCACGCCGTGCAGCACCCTCGCGAGCTGACGTAGCACTTGAGGTCGAGCCTGTCGCCGATGAGCGGAGGAGGTCCGACGGCAGATCCGCCCAGCAGCACGGGAACGGCGGCATGGAGGCCGGGATATGTGTCGAACCGATTTCGTCTGGGAAACTTGCGATAAATTTGCTCCTCTACTTGGGCGCAGCGCGAAGGCGTGCTTATAAAATCAGTTCTAGTTACGCCAGTTTGTTTCCTCCTCGGAAACGGATTCACTCGACAACGCCCGAGCGTCACTAGTTTTTGGTTTCGCTTAAGGGTTTCCTTCGTGGGGCTCAGCCCATTTAGCGCTCGTATGTGAGCGGCGGCAGGGCGATCTGTGCGGCAGTGACCGGGTGGAGAGTATGAACATGCCCAGGTCGCCCTCTGGGAGAGCGAGCCACCCATTGCTGGATCCGACGCATCGTCTGCCCGAGGGGATGACATTGGTCTTAAAGGAGCGGAGGGTCGGCAGCGAGACGACGGCCGCGGAGCTGCGGCCGGCGTAGTAGTTGAGGAGGAGCGGCGGGGACAGCGGCGCGAGCGCGCACCGCCACGCGTGCAGCACCCTCGCGAGCTGACGTAGCACTTGAGGTCGAGCCTGTCGCCGATGAGGCGGAGGAGGTCCGACGGCAGATCCGCCCAGCAGCACGGGAACGGCGGCATGGAGGCGGCCGGGATATGTGTCGAACCGATTTCGTCTGGGAAACTTGCGATAAATTTGCTCCTCTACTTGGGCGCAGCGCGAAGGACGTGCTTATAAATCAGTTCTAGTTACGCCAGTTTGTTTCCTCCTCGGAAACGGATTCACTCGACAACGCCCGAGCGTCACTAGTTTTGGTTTCCCTTAAGGGTTTCCTTCGTGGGCTCAGCCCATTTAGCGCTCGTATGTGAGCGGCGGCAGGGCGATCTGTGCGGCAGTGACCGGGTGGAAGAGTATGAACATGCCCAGGTCGCCCTCTGGGAGAGCGAGCCACCCATTGCTGGATCCGACGCATCGTCTGCCCGAGGGGATGACATTGGTCTTAAAGGAGCGGAGGGTTGGCAGCGAGACGACGGCCGCGGAGCTGCGGCCGGCGTAGTAGTTGAGGAGGAGCGGCGGGGACAGCGGCGCGAGCGCGCACCGCCACGCCGTGCAGCACCCTCGCGAGCTGACGTAGCACTTGAGGTCGAGCCTGTCGCCGATGAGGCGGAGGAGGTCCGACGGCAGATCCGCCCAGCAGCACGGGAACGGCGGCATGGAGGCGGCCGGGATATGTGTCGAACCGATTTCGTCTGGGAAACTTGCGATAAATTTGCTCCTCTACTTGGGCGCAGCGCAAAGGACGTGCTTATAAAATCAGTTCTAGTTACGCCAGTTTGTTTCCTCCTCGGAAACGGATTCACTCGACAACGCCCGAGCGTCACTAGTTTTTGGTTTCGCTTAAGGGTTTCCTTCGTGGGCTCAGCCCATTTAGCGCTCGTATGTGAGCGGCGGCAGGGCGATCTGTGCGGCAGTGACCGGGTGGAAGAGTATGAACATGCCCAGGTCGCCCTCTGGGAGAGCGAGCCACCCATTGCTGGATCCGACGCATCGTCTGCCCGAGGGGATGACATTGGTCTTAAAGGAGCGGAGGGTCGGCAGCGAGACGACGGCCGCGGAGCTGCGGCCGGCGTAGTAGTTGAGGAGGAGCGGGGGGGACAGCGGCGCGAGCGCGCACCGCCACGCCGTGCAGCACCCTCGCGAGCTGACGTAGCACTTGAGGTCGAGCCTGTCGCCGATGAGGCGGAGGAGGTCCGACGGCAGATCCGCCTAGCAGCACGGGAACGGCGGCATGGAGGCGGCCGGGATATGTGTCGAACCGATTTCGTCTGGGAAACTTGCGATAAATTTGCTCCTCTACTTGGGCGCAGCGCGAAGGACGTGCTTATAAAATCAGTTCTAGTTACGCCAGTTTGTTTCCTCCTCGGAAACGGATTCACTCGACAACGCCGAGCGTCACTAGTTTTTGGTTTCGCTTAAGGGTTTCCTTCGTGGGCTCAGCCTATTTAGCGCTCGTATGTGAGCGGCGGCAGGGCGATCTGTGCGGCAGTGACCGGGTGGAAGAGTATGAACATGCCCAGGTCGCCCTCTGGGAGAGCGAGCCACCCATTGCTGGATCCGACGCATCGTCTGCCCGAGGGGATGACATTGGTCTTAAAGGACGGAGGGTTGGCAGCGAGACGACGGCCGCGGAGCTGCGGCCGGCGTAGTAGTTGAGGAGGAGCGGCGGGGACAGCGGCGCGAGCGCGCACCGCCACGCCGTGCAGCACCCTCGCGAGCTGACGTAGCACTTGAGGTCGAGCCTGTCGCCGATGAGGCGGAGGAGGTCCGACGGCAGATCCGCCCAGCAGCACGGGAACGGCGGCATGGAGGCGGCCGGGATATGTGTCGAACCGATTTCGTCTGGAAACTTGCGATAAATTTGCTCCTCTACTTGGGCGCAGCGCAAAGGACGTGCTTATAAATCAGTTCTAGTTACGCCAGTTTGTTTCCTCCTCGGAAACGGATTCACTCGACAACGCCCGAGCGTCACTAGTTTTTGGTTTCGCTTAAGGGTTTCCTTCGTGGGCTCAGCCCATTTAGCGCTCGTATGTGAGCGGCGGCAGGGCGATCTGTGCGGCAGTGACCGGGTGGAAGAGTATGAACATGCCCAGGTCGCCCTGGGAGAGCGAGCCACCCATTGCTGGATCCGACGCATCGTCTGCCCGAGGGGATGACATTGGTCTTAAAGGAGCGGAGGGTCGGCAGCGAGACGACGGCCGCGGAGCTGCGGCCGGCGTAGTAGTTGAGGAGGAGCGGCGGGGACAGCGGCGCGAGCGCGCACCGCCACGCCGTGCAGCACCCTCGCGAGCTGACGTAGCACTTGAGGTCGAGCCTGTCGCCGATGAGGCGGAGGAGGTCCGACGGCAGATCCGCCTAGCAGCACGGGAACGGCGGCATGGAGGCGGCCGGGATATGTGTCGAACCGATTTCGTCTGGGAAACTTGCGATAAATTTGCTCCTCTACTTGGGCGCAGCGCGAAGGACGTGCTTATAAAATCAGTTCTAGTTACGCCAGTTTGTTTCCTCCTCGGAAACGGATTCACTCGACAACGCCCGAGCGTCACTAGTTTTTGGTTTCGCTTAAGGGTTTCCTTCGTGGGCTCAGCCTATTTAGCGCTCGTGAGCGGCGGCAGGGCGATCTGTGCGGCAGTGACCGGGTGGAAGAGTATGAACATGCCCAGGTCGCCCTCTGGAGAGCGAGCCACCCATTGCTGATCGACGCATCGTCTGCCCGAGGGGATGACATTGGTCTTAAAGGAGCGGAGGTCGGCAGCGAGACGACGGCCGCGGAGCTGCGGCCGGCGTAGTAGTTGAGGAGGAGCGGCGGGGACAGCGGCGCGAGCGCGCACCGCCACGCCGTGCAGCACCCTCGCGAGCTGACGTAGCACTTGAGGTCGAGCCTGTCGCCGATGAGGAGGAGGTCCGACGGCAGATCCGCCAGCAGCACGGGAACGGCGCATGGAGGCGGCCGGGATATGTGTCGAACCGATTTCGTCTGGGAAACTTGTGATAAATTTGCTCCTCTACTTGGGCGCAGCGCGAAGGACGTGCTTATAAAATCAGTTCTAGTTACGCCAGTTTGTTTCCTCGGAAACGGATTCACTCACAACGCCCGAGCGTCACTAGTTTTTGGTTTCGCTTAAGGGTTTCCTTCGTGGGCTCAGCCCATTTAGCGCTCGTATGTGAGCGGCGGCAGGGCGATCTGTGCGGCAGTGACCGGGTGGAAGAGTATGAACATGCCCAGGTCGCCCTCTGGGAGAGCGAGCCACCCATTGCTGGATCCGACGCATCGTCTGCCCGAGGGGATGACATTGGTCTTAAAGGAGCGGAGGGTCGGCAGCGAGACGACGGCCGCGGAGCTGCGGCCGGCGTAGTAGTTGAGGAGGAGCGGCGGGGGACAGCGGCGCGAGCGCGCACTGCCACGCCGTGCAGCACCCCTCGCGAGCTGACGTAGCACTTGAGGTCGAGCCTGTCGCAGATGAGGCGGAGGAGGTCCGACGGCAGATCCGCCTAGCAGCACGGAACGGCGGCATGGAGGCGGCCGGGATATGTGTCGAACCGATTTCGTCTGGGAAACTTGCGATAAATTTGCTCCTCTACTTGGGCGCAGCGCGAAGGACGTGCTTATAAAATCAGTTCTAGTTACGCCAGTTTGTTTCCTCCTCGGAAACGGATTCACTCGACAACGCCCGAGCGTCACTAGTTTTTGGTTTCGCTTAAGGGTTTCCTTCGTGGGCTCAGCCCATTTAGCGCTCGTATGTGAGCGGCGGCAGGGCGATCTGTGCGGCAGTGACCGGGTGGAAGAGTATGAACATGCCCAGGTCGCCCTCTGGGAGAGCGAGCCACCCATTGCTGGATCCGACGCATCGTCTGCCCGAGGGGATGACATTGGTCTTAAAGGAGCGGAGGGTCGGCAGCGAGACGACGGCCGCGGAGCTGCGGCCGGCGTAGTAGTTGAGGAGGAGCGGCGGGGACAGCGGCGCGAGCGCGCACTGCCACGCCGTGCAGCACCCTCGCGAGCTGACGTAGCACTTGAGGTCGAGCCTGTCGCAGATGAGGCGGAGGAGGTCCGACGGCAGATCCGCCTAGCAGCACGGGAACGGCGGCATGGAGGCGGCCGGGATATGTGTCGAACCGATTTCGTCTGGGAAACTTGCGATAAATTTGCTCCTCTACTTGGCGCAGCGCGAAGGACGTGCTTATAAAATCAGTTCTAGTTACGCCAGTTTGTTTCCTCCTCGGAAACGGATTCACTCGACAACGCCCGAGCGTCACTAGTTTTTGGTTTCGCTTAAGGGTTTCCTTCGTGGGCTCAGCCCATTTAGCGCTCGTATGTGAGCGGCGGCAGGGCGATCTGTGCGGCAGTGACCGGGTGGAAGAGTATGAACATGCCCAGGTCGCCCTCTGGGAGAGCGAGCCACCCATTGCTGGATCCGACGCATCGTCTGCCCGAGGGGATGACATTGGTCTTAAAGGAGCGGAGGGTCGGCAGCGAGACGACGGCCGCGGAGCTGCGGCCGGCGTAGTAGTTGAGGAGGAGCGGCGGGGACAGCGGCGCGAGCGCGTACCGCCACGTCGTGCAGCACCCTCGCGAGCTGACGTAGCACTTGAGGTCGAGCCTGTCGCCGATGAGGCGGAGGAGGTCCGACGGCAGATCCGCCCAGCAGCACGGGAACGGCGGCATGGAGGCGGCCGGGATATGTGTCGAACCGATTTCGTCTGGGAAACTTGCGATAAATTTGCTCCTCTACTTGGGCGCAGCGCGAAGGACGTGCTTATAAATCAGTTCTAGTTACGCCAGTTTGTTTCCTCCTCGGAAACGGATTCACTCGACAACGCCCGAGCGTCACTAGTTTTTGGTTTCGCTTAAGGGTTTCCTTCGTGGGCTCAGCCCATTTAGCGCTCGTATGTGAGCGGCGGCAGGGCGATCTGTGCGGCAGTGACCGGGTGGAAGAGTATGAACATGCCCAGGTCGCCCTCTGGGAGAGCGAGCAACCCATTGCTGGATCCGACGCATCGTCTGCCCGAGGGGATGACATTGGTCTTAAAGGAGCGGAGGGTCGGCAGCGAGACGACGGCCGCGGAGCTGCGGCCGGCGTAGTAGTTGAGGAGGAGTGGCGGGGACAGCGGCGCGAGCGCGCACCGCCACGCCGTGCAGCACCCTCGCGAGCTGACGTAGCACTTGAGGTCGAGCCTGTCGCCGATGAGGCGGAGGAGGTCCGACGGCAGATCCGCCCAGCAGCACGGGAACGGCGGCATGGAGGCGGCCGGGATATGTGTCGAACCGATTTCGTCTGGGAAACTTGCGATAAATTTGCTCCTCTACTTGGGCGCAGCGCGAAGGACGTGCTTATAAAATCAGTTCTAGTTACGCCAGTTTGTTTCCTCCTCGGAAACGGATTCACTCGACAACGCCCGAGCGTCACTATTTTTTGGTTTCGCTTAAGGGTTTCCTTCGTGGGCTCAGCCCATTTAGCGCTCGTATGTGAGCGGCGGCAGGGCGATCTGTGCGGCAGTGACCGGGTGGAAGAGTATGAACATGCCCAGGTCGCCCTCTGGGAGAGCGAGCCACCCATTGCTGGATCCGACGCATCGTCTGCCCGAGGGGATGACATTGGTCTTAAAGGAGCGGAGGGTCGGCAGCGAGACGACGGCCGCGGAGCTGCGGCCGGTGTAGTAGTTGAGGAGAGCGGCGGACAGCGGCGCGAGCGCGCACCGCCACGCCGTGCAGTACCCTCGCGAGCTGACGTAGCACTTGAGGTCGAGCCTGTCGCCGATGAGGCGGAGGAGGTCCGACGGCAGATCCGCCCAGCAGCACGGGAACGGCGGCATGGAGGCGGCCGGGATATGTGTCGAACCGATTTCGTCTGGGAAACTTGCGATAAATTTGCTCCTCTACTTGGGCGCAGCACGAAGGGCGTGCTTATAAAATCAGTTCTAGTTACGCCAGTTTGTTTCCTACTCGGAAACGGATTCACTCGACAACGCCCGAGCGTCACTAGTTTTTGGTTTCGCTTAAGGGTTTCCTTCGTGGGCTCAGCCCATTTAGCGCTCGTATGTAAGCGGCGGCAGGGCGATCTGTGCGGCAGTGACCGGGTGGAAGAGTATGAACATGCCCAGGTCGCCCTCTGGGAGAGCGAGCCACCCATTGCTGGATCCGACGCATCGTCTGCCCGAGGGGATGACATTGGTCTTAAAGGAGCGGAGGGTCGGCAGCGAGACGACGGCCGCGGAGCTGCGGCCGGTGTAGTAGTTGAGGAGGAGCGGCGGGGACAGCGGCGCGAGCGCGCACCGCCACGCCGTGCAGTACCCTCGCGAGCTGACGTAGCACTTGAGGTCGAGCCTGTCGCCGATGAGGCGGAGGAGGTCCGACGGCAGATCCGCCCAGCAGCACGGGAACGGCGGCATGGAGGCGGTCGGGATATGTGTCGAACCGATTTCGTCTGGGAAACTTGCGATAAATTTGCTCCTCTACTTGGGCGCAGCACGAAGGGCGTGCTTATAAAATCAGTTCTAGTTACGCCAGTTTGTTTCCTCCTCGGAAACGGATTCACTCGACAACGCCCGAGCGTCACTAGTTTTTGTTTTCGCTTAAGGGTTTCCTTCGTGGGCTCAGCCCATTTAGCGCTCGTATGTGAGCGGCGGCAGGGCGATCTGTGCGGCAGTGACCGGGTGGAAGAGTATGAACATGCCCAGGTCGCCCTCTGGGAGAGCGAGCCACCCATTGCTGGATCCGACGCATCGTCTGCCCGAGGGGATGCCATTGGTCTTAAAGGAGCGGAGGGTCGGCAGCGAGACGGCGGCCGCGGAGCTACGGCCGGCGTAGTAGTTGAGGAGGAGTGGCGGGGACAGCGGCGCGAGCGCGCACCGCCACGCCGTGCAGCACCCTCGCGAGCTGACGTAGCACTTGAGGTCGAGCCTGTCGCCGATGAGGCGGAGGAGGTCCGACGGCAGATCCGCCCAGCAGCACGGGAACGGCGGCATGGAGGCGGCCGGGATATGTGTCGAACCGATTTCGTCTGGAAAACTTGCGATAAATTTGCTCCTCTACTTGGGCGCAGCGCGAAGGACGTGCTTATAAAATCAGTTCTAGTTACGCCAGTTTGTTTCCTCCTCGGAAACGGATTCACTCGACAACGCCCGAGCGTCACTAGTTTTTGGTTTCGCTTAAGGGTTTCCTTCGTGGGCTCAGCCCATTTAGCGCTCGTATGTGAGCGGCGGCAGGGCGATCTGTGCGGCAGTGACCGGGTGGAAGAGTATGAACATGCCCAGGTCGCCCTCTGGGAGAGCGAGCCACCCATTGCTGGATCCGACGCATCGTCTGCCCGAGGGGATGACAATTGTCTTAAAGGAGCGGAGGGTCGGCAGCGAGACAACGGCCGCGGAGCTGCGGCCGGCGTAGTAGTTGAGGAGGAGCGGCGGCGGGGACAGCGGCGCGAGCGCGCACCGCCACGCCGTGCAGCACCCTCGCGAGCTGACGTAGCACTTGAGGTCGAGCCTGTCGCCGATGAGGCGGAGGAGGTCCGACGGCAGATCCGCCCAGCAGCACGGGAACGGCGGCATGGAGGCGGCCGGGATATGTGTCGAACCGATTTCGTCTGGGAAACTTGCGATAAATTTGCTCCTCTACTTGGGCGCAGCGCGAAGGACGTGCTTATAAAATCAATTCTAGTTACGCCAGTTTGTTTTCTCCTCGGAAACGGATTCACTCGACAACGCCCGAGCGTCACTAGTTTTTGGTTTCGCTGAAGGGTTTCCTTCGTGGGCTCAGCCCATTTAGCGCCTGAGACTGGTTACGCTCGTACACGACCCTCGTACGCTGGCTTTTGCTTCCTGTCTGTACATTTTCACGTCCCGATCGGTCCGTTGTATGTATATAGGAGTATGAATCTCTCTCTACCGAATCAATTCAAAGGCAACTATATCACGCACGTTAAGATAGGTTTCAGTTTTTTTGCACTTTCTTTTGTTCTGCCTCGTTCTCCTTTTTTTGCTTTCTACTATTTTATTTTCTGTATTTTCTCTTTGGTAAGGTTTTTTTTCTCTCTTCTTTCTTCTTTCTATATATTTCGTTTGTCTTGTATTTCCTTTATTTCTTTTATTTAAGTCAGCTTGCTGTTTTTATTATTTTTGTTTTTGTACCATTCATCTTTTAAAATGTACCTCTTAAAATAGGACGCATTTCATGAGTTATGAAGCTCTCTTTCACTTAGTATAATATTTGTTCCTCCAATAGCCGCGATTTATTTCTCCGGTTTCTAGATTTTTTTCACATGATTTAATTTGTTTCCCTCTTGTACATGTATTTTTGTTCCATGCGCGACAAATATAGCTCTACTCGATCCCTATTTTTCTTCTGTTTTTATTCATGATTTGTTCCATTGGTATCAATAATTTATTTGACTTTGTCTAGTTTCAAATTTATTACTTGTAATTTGTTCCATGGTAACAAAATTTTGACCGAATGTTATATATTTCATTTCACGTGTAGCGATTTTTTCATTGGTCGCTATCTTATTGTCCCAATTGTAGTCATGATTTTGTTCTATTTGGTTTAATTTTTTGTTCCTTGTAAATATATGATTTGTTTCTCAGGGCTAAATTTTGTTCCAATTATTTAGCGTTGTTCCTAAAGTTTGTCCTGAGCTTTGTTTATAACGTTTGTTCCTATCTTCATAGAGCTTTTATTCCTACCTTTGGTCCTCATTTTTATTCCAAACTTTTTGTTCCTATGTCAATGGAGTTTTTTTTTGTTTCCCCCTTTTATTTTCGAGTTTTTGTTCCTATGTCCATGAAACATTGTTCCTCTATCTATAGATTTTTTTATCCTTCCAAACTTTTTGTTCCTATGTCAATGGAGCATTTTTTTCCTACCTTTTATTTTCGAGTTTTTTGTTCCTATGTCCATGAAACTTTGTTCCTCTATCTATAGATTTTTTTTATCTTCTGTATGTGGAGCTTTGTCTAACTTTTGTCCCGAGGTTTAATCCTACCTTTTGTTCCTACCTCTATAGATCTTTTTTGTTCCTAGCTTTTTTCTTTGCTTTTGTTCCAAGATTTTTGTTTCTATGTCAATGGAGCTTTTTGTTCCTACCTTTTATTTCGAGATTTTGTTCCTATGTCCATGGAACTTTGTTCCTCTCTCTATAGAGTTTTTTGTTCCAATATTTGTGGAGCTTTTATTTCTAACTTCTTGTCTCGAGGTTTGTTCCTAACTTTTGTTCCTCCCTATGGAGTTTTTTGTTTCTAGCTTTGTTCCTCGATTTTTGTTCCAAGATTTTTGTTCATATGTCAATGGAGCTTTTTGTTCCTACCTTCGAGATTTTGTTCACATGTCCATGGAAATTTGTTCATTTATCTATAGAATTTTTGTTCCTATATATGTGCAGCTTTTGTTTTTAACTTTTGTCCCGAGATTTTTTCCTACCTTCTTGTTCCTATCTCTAGAGAGCTTTTTTGTTCATCGCTTTTGTTACAAGATTTTTGTTCCTGTGTTAAAGGAGTTTTTTTGTTCCTACCTTTTATTCCGAGCGTTTGTTCCTATGTCCATGGAACTTGGTTCCTCTCTCAATAGAGTTTTTTGTTCCTATATATGTGGAACCTTTTTTTTTAACTTTTGTCCCGAGCTTTGTTCCTAACTTTTTGTTCCTATCTCTATGGACATTTTTTGTTCCTATCTTTGTTCCTCGCTTTTGTTCCAAGATTTTTGTTCTTATGTTAATGGAGTTTTTTGTTCTTATTTGATTTCGAGTGTTTGTTCCTATGTCAATGGAACTTTGTTCCTCTCTCAATAGAGTTTGTGTTCCTATCTTTGCAGAAATTTTGTTGCTAACTTTGTTGCCTGAATTTTTTTTCCTAGTTTTTGTTCCTATATGTATGGAACTTTGTTCCTCTATATACTTGTCGGTTCCTATATCTATTGAGTTTTTTGTCCCTCGCTTTATTTCTCACTTTTTGTTCCAAGAATTATGTTCCTATGTCAATGGATTTCTTTGTTCCTAACTTTTATTCCGAGCGTTTGTTTTTATGTCTGTGGAACTATGTTGCTCTCTCTATAGAGTTTGTGTTCCTATCTTTGCGGAACTTTTGTTCTTAACTTTGTTTCTCTAGTTTTATTTCCTATCTCCATGGAACTTTGTTCCTCTATATACTTTTTGGTTCCTATCTCCATTGAGTTTTTTGTTCCTAGCTTTAATCTTCACTTTTGTTCCAAGCATTTTTTTCATATGTCAATGAAGCTTTGTGTTCCAAGAGGACTTTTATTTTCTAAGGCAATCGAGGTTTTTTTTTATTGGAATTCTTGTGTTGTTCCTTTGTTTCTAGGTACTATTTTTCTAGTATATAATTATTGTTCCTTTATTCATAAATACTTGTTCCTATTATTAAAGAATTTAGTTCAAGAAATTCCATTTGAAAATCATGTTTTTCCATGATTTCTATTTTTTGTTCCCTTGTATGATCATATTTTTGTTCCAAATATTTGTTTATATGGACTATTTTTTTACCGACGCTAAATTTCTGTTCTACATGTACTTGTAATTTGTTCCACAGTAAGTAATTTTGTTCCTTCGTGTCCAAATATTTTTTCCTATGTACTAATCTTTTGTTTCCGATACTAAATCTGTGTTCCACATGTACTCTTAATTTGTTCTATGATCGATAATTTTGTTCCTTCGTATTCAAATATTTGTTCTTCTGGACTAATATTTTCTTCCCGACACCAAACTTGTGTTCCACACATACTCGAAATCTGTTCCATGGTCGGTAATTTTATTCCTTCGTTTCGAAATATTTTTTCCTATGTACTAACTTTTGTTTTCGATACTAAATCTGTGTTCCACATGTACTCTTAATTTGTTCTATGATCGATAATTTTGTTCCTTCGCGTCCAAATATTTGTTCTTCTGGACTAATATTTTCTTCCCGACACCAAACTTGTGTTCCACGGGTACTCGAAATTTGTTCCATGGTCGGTAATTTTATTCCTTCGTTTCCAAATATTTTTTCCTATGTACTAATTTTGTTTCCGATACTAAATTTGTGTTCCGCATGTACTCTTAATTTGTTCTATGATCGATAATTTTGATCCTTCGTGTCCAAATATTTGTTCTTCTGGACTAATATTTTCTTCCCGGCACCAAACTTGTGTTCCACAGGTACTCAAAATTTGTTCCATGGTCGGTAATTTTGTTCCTTCGTTTCCAAATATTTTTTCCTCTAAACTAACTTTTGTTTCCAATACTAAATCTGTGTTTCACATGTACTCTTAATTTGTTCTATGATCTATAATTTTGTTCCTTGGTCCAAATATTTGTTCTTCTAGACTAATATTTTCTTCCCAACACCAAACTTGTGTTCCACATGTACTCAAAATTTGTTTCATGGTCGGTAATTTTGTTCCTTCGTGTCCAAATATTTGTTCTTCTAAACTATTTTTTTTCCTAACAGTAAATTTATGTTCCAAGTGTACTCGTAATTTATTCCACAGTCGGTATTTTTTGTTCCTATTCGTCCAATTGTTCCAAGGTCAGTAGTTTTTGTTCCGCATGGTATAGTTCCCTTTGTACTCTGACTTGTTCCACAATCACAAACTTTTTGTTCTGTGTGTTCCAACTTGTGTTCCTCTTTGTACTCGTGTTTTGTTCCAAGTTATTAAATTTTTGTTCCACAATCACAAATTTTTCATTCCGTGTGTTCCAACTTGTGTTCCTTTTTGTGGTCATGTTTTGTTCCACGTTTTTAAATTTTTGTTCCACTTTGTCTATATATTCTTGTTCCGCTTCTAGTACAAATAAGTTTTGAGGATGCCAATGTTTTTTCTACTTGGTCTAATTCCCTTGCGTACTTGTGACTTGTTCCATGACTACTAAGTTTTTCGGTCCTCATAGTTTAGTTTTTTGTATCACGTGTAGTTGCATTTGTTTTTTCAGTGCATCAATTTCTGACTTAATTATAGTGTGATTTTATTTCATTAATCATTTTTTATTCCCTGTGTAGACATGATTTGTTCCTCAAACACTATTTTTTTTCGTTTTGTTTGGTTTAAAATATTATTACTCTAAGTGAGCTAAAGTTTTGTTTCTCTTAGTTTGGATTTTCGTTTCTTTTTCGTTTTGTATTTTTTTTTAACCAGGAGCGCTCCCGAAGGAGCTAGAAGCCTCATGCTAATCACACAGCGGGTGTACAAGGAATATTACAAGGGACCCCATGAAATGGGAAATCACACATAGGTCCCTACAAAAAGCAGAAAGGACCGAACTAAAAGCAGCAGAATTACAAACAAGTCCTCCTCTTTCCCCACCGTCGAGCCAGATGAAGGAATCCTGCTTGCCGTCGCCTGCCACCGCCGTGGGGACGAAACCACTTGCGTCGATGACGGCTCGCACCTCAGCACCAGCCGATTCCAGGTAGGGTCTCACATCGGAGGTTGAAGATGGGATCGAGCTCACCAGCCAATTTCCATGGCCACGGTTGGCCACTAAATTGCTCAAGGAAATGAAGGCTTCAACACTCCGCGACTGCACGACGAACTCGCCAGAAAACTCAGATTGGCACCTCCCTTCGACCACCATGGTAGCAGATGAGGTGCCTAACACAGAAGCATCAGCAAGAATTCGAGCAGCTCTCCGCCACCTCCCTTTGGAAACAGGCCCGTCAATCAAACTCCAACGCCTGCCACGGATCATCGGAGGAGACAGGAAAAGGATCTTGGGGTGACATCGAATCCAAAAAAACAACTTTATTGAAGGAGTAGCTCGAAGCAGCCAACCAAGGCGCATGCGGTTCCACCCCTTGGAGCACCACACCCAGCAGCAGCCGCAAGCAGAAGCAGATCCAGCCGGAAGAGATCTGCCCGTTCCTCCCCGTCGAGCTTATTAGAGGGGAAGGCCGGAGAAGACAATCAAGCAGAGGATGGAAGACCCATCCTGCTGCCTGAATCTCTCTGAGCAAGCCCCCAGCGCAGCTCAAATACGCCGGTGGCGAGCCTCCCGACGGCATACGGTCGTAAATCGGCAAGAGGCCAACTACAAAGGGACCTAGTCTACACCTAGTATATACAGAGCCAAAAGCAATCCCCCCATTGCATCTCCAACCAGCAGCGCCGACGGAGAAGCTCCGAGATCGGCCCGGGCGACTCAGAACCTGCGGGACGACTCTCAAAACGGTTGGGGTGGGGGAAAGAACTCTCGGTTTTGTGTTATTTCAAGGAACTCAAAGTGTTGTTCCACCGCTAATTTGTTCCTCAAATAGGTACGACAGCTAGTTAATCAAATGGGCGGATCACCATGACAAAATATCTATGTGCGCATGTACTAGTCACTTTCTTATATAGTATTGTAATCAGCAGTTTCCAGCTAAGCATGTGTATGGTACTTGCACGCATGCAAAGGGAGCCAACACTAGGCCATGCGTTTCACGTACTCCCTCCGTTCCATATTAGATGACTTTTAATTGGATGTATCAAAGTCATCTAATATGGAACGGAGGGAGTACACGCTATAGCTGGATACGGCCAGAGGAGCATTCGCGCCTCGTACGTGGGTGTTCACTCGAACGTGTTCCTGCGCGTTCTCGAAACACACATCAGAATAGTACCACCTCGGAAGCGCACAGAAATCAGCACCAATTTAAATAGCTCGATATGCTCACCCTTGCACGATAATACAGACGAACGTAAAGTCGTAAGGCCGAAACTAACGAACCCCACACATCCTGTACTCGAAGGAAGTCGAACGAACGAACAAAAGACGCGCAACATAACAAACAACTCGATGCTAGTAAATGGGCCACCACTCCACCGGCCCAACCGGGCGATTCTAGAGCAGGTGAACGCCCGAGCGCCAGGGAGGAGCACCCCTCGGAAAGGCTTTGGTAAGTGGCGATGAATTTTTTTGGGCCTAAGGACAGACTGCAGTTGGGCCTGCATGGGCTTTTCTCATCATCGTCTCATCTTTTTTCCTTGGACACTGTCTTTTTTCTCCGACTATGACTACGAAAGAAAACGAAACCTGTACAAAAAGTTTTATTCCATCAAGACCAGCAAGCTTTTATAGCATCCTAAAGGTTAGCAAGTTCACATGGATTATGCATAATTTGCTCAAATAGAGGACACTTGTCATACACATGGTTAATGTATGCAACAATTGCTACACAGATATTCTAGCTAAGTGAATTACCTGGACATCCGTTCCCATGGTCGGCTTAGGAAACCGGGCGCTGTGGTGAATGGCACTAGACTTGCTAGTTTAAAAGATGTTGTCCACACACACACTAATGGCTGTCGTTTCTTGTACATGGTTATATTTTTTTTTTGAGATTTTACATGGTTATATATGGACAATATGTTACAAATCAGCGGTCTCCCTCACGAAGAAACGTATCTTCCATGAACACTCGAAGCACATCGATCTGTGATACCAGTTCATTCGTGAGCACGTGGAGACAAGCAAGGTTGAGGTCGAGTATGTTTCTTCAGAAAACCAACTTGTAGACATTTTGACTAAATCGCTGGGACGAGTTCGTCTCCAACAACTTCGATCGAGCATTGGCATGTTTTAGGGAACTTGCGTGCACAAGGCTTAGGGAGTGAATTGTTGAAGAAACCTCGTGCACCTTAGTTATTCAGTTTCGTCAGTTAGGCTTCTGGCTCAGAGCTACCAGAATAAACTACAATGTTTCCTACGTGCATTTCATTTAGGGCATGTACATCGGTGATGACTCAACCGTCCATATGAGATGACACACAGGATTTTTTGGCAGTTAGAGGAGAGGGAAGATGGAGAGAGAAAGAGTCTGTCGTAAACTGTGCATACAGTCTGGTACCGCTAAAATCTTTGGCTACCGACGCATAAACTCCCGTTGTATGTCTAGCCACGTCTCTCCTCTTGATATTTTTAACGAGAAGTTATGAGTTGCAGTTTTTTTACAGACAGATGAAAAAGACATGCTGTTGTATGAGTCGTCTTCATAGCTATCTATAGCTGACATGTACATTTGTTGCAGACTCTTGGTGTCTAAACGAGTGTACATGCCCTTAGCAGTTTCAGTTAGTTTAGTCATTTGGTTGGATGGGAAGGTAGGGTGTTTTAATCTTAGGTTGTTGAGCACGTTCACTTGTCTCTTTAGAAGAAAGGGGGAACAGAGAAATAGAAAAGCTATGCGGCAAGATCGCTAGCCGCATGCCCATTCTTCTCCCATGCACGTTTCTACTTGCCCATTTTTCATTGCGTGACTTCGTACGGTATTACCGAGGCTTTAGTCCCGGTTTGTAAGGACCTTTAGTCCCGGTTAAGCAACCGGGACTACGGACTCGGGACTAGAGCCCCCCCCCCCTCCGAGTTGGTCTAAACCCGGGACTAGAGAGCTCTGCACGAAAGCTCTGCACGTGGGTGCCGGTTGCGCGTCTGGCAGATGACCTCTAATTCCGGGTTGTAATACGACCCGAGACTAGCGACGTCACCACGTGGCAGCATCTGCCTATTTTTTCCCATGTTTTAATAAATTGTTTTAATACTACAAATTCTTACAAATTACATGATTAATTAACTACAAATCAGAAAAATACATATAGCATGTCAAAATGTTCATAAAAGAAATATATATGTAATAACAATATAATTTATTCTTTATGAGAACCGGCACTAGAGCCCGTCGATTCGTTTAAATTGAGATTACAACCGGGAGTAGATCCCGTCAATTTGTTTACAGGGAGATCACAACCGTGACTAGATCCCGTCTATTCGATTACAAGTGATCATCAAAATCATATCTATTCCGTGCAATTGTATTTTCCCTTTGGGTTTACTACGTTGTCCATAAAAAATCCTAAAATTTCATCCGCAATTCCTAGAAACCGCTCCTTTGGTTGTAGCTTCCTCCGCAATCTATCCAACTATGAAAGAAGGAGATCAATATGAATATCAATCATCATAAAAACGACATTCAACACAATTAATTGATGGTAATAAAATAAAATTGTGAATACATTAATTTGTTCACTTACTTCTATCCATGTCGATGGGTTCCGCTCACCGACCTCGCAGAGAATCCACTCGCAAACCAAGTATCAAATTGGACCTCGTTGGCTGCCTCTCACACTGGGATGAGAATAGAATTCAATCCAAATAATAATAATAATCAAGCATGACGTGATGAATGGTACTAAAATTAAAGAGATGCGCGGATCTAGCTCGTATTTCTTACCTTGACATGGTGAAAACTAAACTTCACTTCAAATATACCAGGTGTCTTCTCGGTGAATTTGCTCCAAATCTTGCACGGAAAAAACTACTAACTTGCTATCTCAGGAGACCGATATAGTGCGATAATGATTGAAACTATCTTTGAAGCGTCTCTAAAATTATTTGGTACATCTCTTGGGGTTTCATCAATGAGTCGTGAATTTCAACTGTTCCGGAGTCAACTTCAATGATTAACATAATGTAATGGAATCTGCGCACGTTTACAAACGTCAGTAACTCATCGGTTACACTTAACATCGACTAACCAAAAATTATTATGTACAAGACAGTAACAATGTTACTAGAAGTTGTAAGGCAACAATTTCTTCTTTTTGTAATGTTGCATCGCTATGAACCTTAGCAAATTGTTCTCCGTTTCCTTGGCGTACCTCCCTAGCAACTCTGCATTGATTCGTATTGGGTCAATGAACCCAATCACAAAGATTACTTTTAGGGCACATGCATCACTCTTCATTCTGCATAACATCATATATATTGAGCATAATTAATTACAACCAACGAACGAGCTGAGTTAGAGACTTTATTATAGAAATAAATGGATAGAATAATCACTTACAGACAGTAGGTACTGATGAGACTGAGGTCGATATAAATTTGTGCGTCGTCTTTACCTGCGAAATGATCTTCTGTAACTTTCACATGGATGACTTTTCTCCCCTTATTTGTTATTCTCAAGTACCACTCATGCAGTCTTCGCATTTTTGTTTGTAGAAGGTCGGTCTGATTAGATGGAAGCATAGGCTTCCCGTATTCCCATTTCCATACTGGTGCATCCAAGTAGCTAGGTTGGGATATCGGCACTGCCATCCATATCTTGAGAAATAGTAATACCGGCTTTTGCAGCAAATTCCGCTCCTAAGCTCGTAATAGCTTGATAAGTAGGTAACACTGTGAGCAGGGAGATTAACTGTTTTGCATGTTCTCCGAGCTGGGAAACGTCCCTTTTCCCGATGGCACTACTACTTCCCGTCATGTGGGAGCTAGCTGATCTCCTCAAAATCGGTGAATAGTCATCTGGCAAATTCATGTGAATTTGGGATGGTTGCTCAATAAAGCTATTAGCCCAGCTTATGGTTTCCGGAGCAAATGTTTTCTCTTCCTCTAGCTTTCTCGGTGCAAGCTGTTTTTCACGTTGGCTTTCACGACCAAGGCGGTTTCCTCGTTAGTCTCGTCGTAAGGTCTAATGGGAGGAGCCGGCGGCACTCTTGGGAGGGGCTCCTATCGGGGTCCGTGTTGGTTACCCTTCGACAAAATGGTGCGGGCCTTAGTGGGTGGAGGCGGAGGAGTCGGCTGACGCGGCAGCGGAGATCGAGATGGACTTGTATAGTGGTGAATCGCGAACCAGAGGAGGCGATGGTTTCCTTGGCGCCGAGCCTGGAAACATAATGTATTGTTTGCCCCATAGAATGATACCAACTCCGGCCTCTCCTAGTGTTATCTCATCTTCAGGTCCAGGGATGTCAAGCTCTAGTGATTTGTATCCTGGAACAAGCTGATCTACGCCAATACGACCGTATCCATCAGGAATCGGCTTGCAATGCCACCGTGCTGTATATTCACAAGTTAAAGAAAATCTGTCTGCCGCCTTCAAAGATAAGTTCCTTGCTCCCACATATAGCTCACAAGTTGTGTTCTACATGATATCATCCACGGGGTAGCAATCCATCGGGGCCTCATCGGCACCGACCCCCGTGGAATCCACGCGGCTTCCTTGCTGAGATAGGGTGCCGCCTTAACTATTTTGCTGCGGCTGATGAGTTGACCCTTGCTCGTGAACTTCATCTTTTTCCTTCTAATGGCTCCTTAAGAGAGAAATTACTTCTTCATGGGCCCTTTTTATCTTGTTCAACCGGTCTTCATACTGCTTCTCCTTTCTCTTCTTTGCCCTCTCTCGGCATCTATAAGATTCAACGTCCTCGGGAAACCCAACCTTCCATGTCGTATCCGCTCCAAGACCTCGTGTTCGTCCTCGTTTTTTAGAATTTCCGAGGGCCAGTGTCAACTCGTCGTTCTACCTATCGGTAATAAACTTTCCCGTTACGACGGCTTTGATTGCTTGAACAATTGTTTTCTTAGCTACAGAAATTGGTTTCTTTTCATCAACTTGTATCTCCAATGTTTCTGTGCCATCCTTTGCCCCTTGGCCAAGTGTCATATTCCTTACCCTACGGGGCCAGGCCTCTATTACTGAAGTGACCCCTTTCTCACGCATGGAGTCCTCCGTTTGTTCCCACTTAGGCTCGGCATATCTGTAGCCACCTGGACCCATATTATGACGATATATCTTTTTCTTTGCATTTTCCTTATTCTGTGCCGAACTTTCCTTAGCCTTTTATGAATCCTTGTACTCCAGAAATGCGTCCCAGTGAGGACGCTACCTCTCTAGTGTGCCACTGAAATCTGGAGTTTTTTTTATCTTTGACATACTCACGGTATAGTTTGTTATTGTAGTTCATGAATTGTTCAGCCATCTTTTTAAGAGCGAAATGCTTAACTTTTTCCCTCATCTTTGTTGTCTTTTCGATAGAATTCTAGACCAGTAGGGTGAAATGTGCAATGAGCTTGGCCCAAAGGTCATTTTTTGCTTCATCCGAGAAATAATTAACTCCCTCCAGGTTTGTTGTCTTAAACCATAAGGGTGTGATTATCGGGATATTGTCCCTAACAACAACTCCGCATTGATGCACAAACTTGGTTATGTTCTTCTTGGGAAGCAACGGTGTTCCCTGTGGATCGACGACCTCAATTGTGAGATGCGCATCTTCTGCCAGCCCTTTGGCATTACCTCGTTTACTTTTACAAAATTGGGTCGATGCAGAGGTCTAAAATAAGAAACATTCGTTAATACATACATATATACAAATCAATTATTGCATCTGGCCACCAGAAGGCTACTGTACCACGCCAGACTGCTGATGTACACCAAATTGCGAGTCTTCATCGCACTCGATGCTCGTTTGCGCTTTGTCTCTGCATTCTTCCTCCACTCCCTCACTGGTCTCGTTCAAAAACCGTGAGCCGTCTTCTTGGGGGTTCTATACAAGGGAGAATATGTCCTCTTCATTGACTCTGCCGCTGCTGAAGTGATCGTACATTGCTTAACTATAATATAAAAGATAAATAAAACAATGTTAGCATTAGTGGAATATTACAACGTAGAGGAATAATTCAAAGTAGTTGAATAATTCAAAGCATCACTAATGCATCGATATCACGAATAATAATTCAGTTACATATAGATTGGGTCTATTTGTATTTAACCTTACTACATCGAACTAACTTCGACCAGGTACTGAACCGTGGGGTGCTGAGTCGCGGGTGCTACGGGTCCACAGATACGGAACTCTAACAGGGTCATAACTCATATGGTAAGGTTCCCTCCGTATAATCGTCCAGCTATTGTTTTATTCCCTATGCAGCAATTAGACATAGTGAAAGACATGTTCGTCCTCCTCCTTGATACGCTGATGTACCACCTCCTCGGGGGCCGGCCCCCCTACACCGACCCTAGCCCACGCGATCGCCAACAAAAAAGATCCGGGTCGACGACGTCACGCGAATTTCTCACCAAGTTGCGTGTCCCGGAAGTAAGAACCTCCCGGTGCCAGGCCGGTAGGGCCCAGTCCCGTACATTGCCCTTTGGGTCCAACAGGGACATCGTCGCCAAGAAAAATAAACTAAAAACACAATATATGGACATAGCATTATTAGTTTGATTTAGAGACTTAGCAACTATTCCAAATTGGTAATTTTTTTCTAAAATTTGCTAGATGAGCAAGTTTGAATTAAATTGGTAGAATTTCTAAAATTGCTAGACTTAGCACCCTAACACGTCTAGGAATATTTTTTGCAAAGTGATATTAAACTAAAACCTAAACTAAATACAACTAATAATCAAACTAATAACTAAATAATGAAATACAACTAATACCTAAACTAATAATAAACCAATTTTCTATAAATATCTAAACCTAAATACAACTAAATATAACGAATTTTTAAACCTAATAAACTAATAATACCCTAATAAACATAATAAACTAATAATACCCTAATAAACTATTTTCTATAAATATCTAAACCTAATAAACTAAATATAATAAACCTAAATATATAGAGATAAAATAAACCTAAATATCTAATAAACCTAATAAAATAAATATCTAAATACAAATTAAACTAAATATAATAAAAACCCTAATAATTAACTAAATAATGTAAATATAAAAAAGGGATCGGAGATTACTTACTCACCTCACCGGCGGAGGCCCGAGGCGGGGCGGCGTGCAGAGGAGATGGAGGAGGAATGCGAAGGAGCGGACGGTGGATCGGAGGAGGAGCGTGCGGCGGCCGGAGTAGAGAAGGCGCGGGCGGCGGGGAGTGGCGGGGAGCGGCGCGGGCAGCGGCAACCCTTCAGGCTCGAGTCGTCTCCGTTGATTGGCCTCTGCCCGCGCCCGCGCTACCTCTAGTCCCGGTTGGTGCCACGAGCTGGGATTAGAGGTGTTTTCAGGGCAGTTACTGCCGTGGGCGCCAAACATACATCTAATCCCGGTTCGTGGCATGAACCGGGAGTAGAAGTACTTTTTTTGGCGCTAAAGCACAAATTTCATGTGTTTGAATTGAATTTGAAAAGTGTTCGAATATGAAATAGAATTCAAAACTTTGACAAAAAATTCAACATGAAAATTGTTTGAATTTGAATAAGTAACCCGAATCCATTTTATGTTTTCTAAAATAAACATTCTAACCATTCAAACTAATAACAATTTTTGCCGGTTTCAGAAAGAAGCCAAGACGGCGGGCACGAATCTTCGTAGATAGGGTTGCATATTGAGAAACTCTTGGTCTACCTGTGATGAAATAGGTAGTTGTGTACCTAAAAATAATTTTTTTTCAACAAATCATGAGCAAACTAGAATGGACCTGTAGTTCAAATTTGACTCGTTTCCGCTTGGATCGGGAGAATTTTTTTTTTTGAAACGGGGTGGATAGAAACCTTTTCAGAGGCAGCAAATTTGTTATTTTTGCATATAACATGATCTAGTATTTTAAAAAATTGTTGGTCTCAAGTTTTGCAATATATTCGTGGTCGGTCCTTCACAAAAAAACCCATTTTTTGACTCGGAAAATGGAAAATAGATTTTCTGTATAGTGGAAAGGAAAATTTTATTCGTCAACATTTTTCGTACTTTCAAGATGCATGTTTGTGTACAATCTGTGCATATTTTAAAAAACTATGTCATGGATGTGGCCATAACACCCGTCAATTGGCTCGAAAGTCAAGAATCTTCGTAGAAGATAACACATTTGGAATATAACTGTCGTATTCCAAGTGTATTATTTTTGGTCAATACTAGGACACATATAAAGATACCACGCGAAGGTCTTACATCATTTTGAATTTGTTTGATTGTTTTTCCGTCGGTTTCAAAAAAATAAACAGGACGGCGAGCACGAATCTTTGTAGCTAGGGATTGCATATTGACAAAATTTTCGTTTATCTGTGATGAAATAGGTAGTTGTGTACCTAAAAATGATTTTTGCAAAAAATCATGAGGAAACTACGACGGACTATAGTTCAAATTTGACCCGTTTCCAACTAAATTGGCAGAAACTTATGTGTTTCAAACAAGATGAATGGAAATATTTTCAGAGGCAATAAATTGGTTATTTGTGCATATAACATGGTCTAGTATTTTCAAAAATTGTAGCTGTCAAGTTTTGCAACATATTTGTGGTCGATGTTTAAGAAACCATTTTTTTAACTCAGAAAATGCAAAATGGATTTTTTGTACAATAAAAAGGAAAAATTTGTTCGTCAACACTGTCCTTGCTTCCAAGCTGCATGTCTGTGTACAATATGACCATATTTTAACAAACTATGCCATGGATGTGGCCATAACACCCGTCATTTGGCCCGAACGCCAAGAAACTCAGCCACATCATTAATTAGAACGAATGGTTCGTCTAAGTACGCAAGATTGTTGAGTTCCAATGTTGTTATTTTGTAATGCTCGTCTACCGTTACCCTTCCTGCTGTCAGCTTGATCCATTTGCACCGAAATAAGGGGACCTTAAAAGTAGGTCCGTAGTCAAGTTCCCATATCTCATCTATGTAACCATAATATGTGTCCTTTAACCCATTGCTGTTTGTTGCATCAAAACGAACACCGCTGTTTTGATTGGTTCTCTTTTTATCTTGGGCGATCGTGTAATATGTATTCCCATTTACCTCGTACCCTTGAAAAGTCCATATAGTCGAAGATGATGACCTGGACAACAAGTACAACTAATATTCAACAGTGTTGTTATTGTCGAGATGTGTTTGCAACCAACCGTCGAAAGTCCCCATGTGTTTATGTCTAATCTAGGAGTTAGTCTTCCCCGGGGGTTTTTGAGCGTACAATATCCATGTGTTGGAGCCACCATGGTCGAATTTTCTGTAGAACTGTGTAGTGTGTTTGAGTAAAAGAATGTCCGTCCCTACATATTAGTCATTTACTCACTAGAGTGCCCTTTCCACACAGTTTCCCCTCATGCGGCGATTCAGGAAGACCAATTGGCTTAATGTTAGGAATAAAGTCAACACAAAACTCAATGACCTCCTCTGTTCCATAGCCTTTGGAGATGCTTCCTTCTGGTCTAGCACGGGTATGTACATATTTCTTCAAAGCTCAGATGAACCTCTCAAAGGGGAACATATTGTGTAGAAATACTGGACCGAGAATGTTAATCTCTTCTACTAGGTGAACCAGGAGATGCGTCATAATATTGAAGAAGGATAGTGGGACACCAAATCAAAACTATCGAGACATTGAACCACATTCTTCTTTAACCTTGGTAGATTTTGTGGATCGATTACTTTCTGAGAAATTGCACCGAGGAAAGCACATAGCTTCACAATGGGTAGTCGAACATTTTCTGGTAGAATCTCCCGCAATGCAATAGAAAGCAGTTGAGTCATAAGCACGTGGCAGTCATGAGACTTTAGGTTCTGGAATTTTTTTCTTTGCCATATTTATTATCCCCTTTATGTTTGACGAGAAGTCAGACGGAACCTTGATACTGCTCAAGACATCAAAATATATTTCCTTATCTTCTTTGGTAAGAGCGTAGCTGACAAGACTTAGAAGTCCTTTATCCGTCTTCATTGGATGCAGGTCGTCTGGGTTTTTCATGCATTGATGGTCGTGTCATGCTTCCGATATATCTTTTGTTTTCTCATACACGCCCAGGAATACTAGCAGGTTCACGCAAAGATTCTATGTCACGTGCATCACGTCGATTGCAGAGCGGACCTCTAGGACTTTCCAATAGGGTAGCTCCCAAAATATTGATTTCTTCTTCCACATGGGAGCGTGTGCGGTAGCGTCATTCGGAACTGATTAACTGCCAGGAACCTTTCCGGTGGTTTCTATTTGGTCCAAATCCTTGACCATAGCAAATATATCATCACCAGTACGGCAGACATGCTTATTTCGTGTATCTGCCTCACCTTTGAAATGCTTATTGCCTCCCCTTCTTGCGAGATGTCTGGGGAGAAGAAATCGACGATGCCCCATGTACATATTCTTATGACATTGGCGGAGTCGATCTCAACGCAAGTCTTTCGGAGCCACCGCTCCGACATCCAAGACGATGATGAGAAGACGCTGCCGCCAAACCACCAGCACGCCGCATCTCCCACTGTCCGGCGGAACATCCAAGACGAGGCCCCAAGAGGGAAGCGACGCAAAAACGCCGCCCTCGCCCGATCCCATGAGGGATCTAGGGTTTCCCCTAGAGAACCCGGCGCGGATAAGCGAGAGCACCGCCCCAACGATGCCTTCAAGAAGGATGCAGCGCCCGGAGGCGTCGCCGTCGCCGTCCCCGGACACCAGGGCAGGGCTTTCACCTGGCGATGTGTCGCAGCCCCGTAAACCGCCCGACGAGGACCGTCCAGACCACCAAACGCCGCATGTCGCAACACCCACAACACCTCACGCCACGGGTAGCGCCATGCCGACCACGACCAAGTCGCGCCGTAGCTCCGGGGCCGCCGCCCCGACTTCCTCCTCCCCGACCATCACCACCCCCGCCGAGTATCGGGGCCTGGATACCGTCGATCCCACAGCCGAAGCTCCCTACCACGCGGAGGCACCGGACAGAGAAGACGTCGCCTCCCAGCACCACGCCGGTAGGAGTACCACACCACCAACACCGGCCACCACCAAAGGAGTCGCCGCCTCCGCACCAGGTAGAGAGCGCTCGCGGGAAAAAGCCGCACCAGCCGAGCCAGGAGCGCGACGACCCCAGCCAGAACGGCCCCTGCCTCCCAGCGCCCCGCCCCAGCCCCGCCCGAGCCAGGGAGCAGCAGGCCAGCATCACGACGCCGACAAATCTCGCCGAGCGCGCCCCGTGGCGCAGAACCCCCGAGCGCCACTTCCCCTATCGGGCCCATCCAGCGCCGCCGCCTCCCCTCCGAGGTGCTCTCCTCCGCCCGGCGCCCACCACACCATCGGGGCCTCCTCCGAGAGCCGCCGGATGCTGTCTCCGCCCGAGCCCGCCAGCTCTGCGTCCTCCGCCCCCGGGCCGGCGACCACCAACCAATTGCAGGGACTCGCCCCTCGGCCACCTTTGGCAGCAGAGGGGTGCTGCCACCGCCGCGGGAGGAGCCTGCGACGGCAGCGGCCGAGTAGGACTGGCGGGAGGGGGGCTCGGCTGTGGAGCTTCACGCCCCTAGCGCCGCCAGGGGTGACACGAGGGGAACAAGGGACCTTTTTATGATAAAGCCTCAGAGGATTCATATTTGGCCCAAAAAA
>JAPCYS010002489.1:0-22631 GCA_028641055.1 Alopecurus myosuroides
CCCTTTGAATGCTTCCGCTGAGATGTAATGATGTTATGTTGGGACATGTGTCCTCTGGATGATTGTATTTGCTATCTCAGCTCTAGTGAGAGCCATTTGCAACTTATTTCAATCTTTTGTGTCTTAGAGATATGTTGTGCTATCATTCTGTTACAAGCCGTTGACGTACCATGTGTGTATGGTATGAAGTACGTCAATGGTAGTGTCCTGATTTCTATGGGATAGTTTACGTCGACGATGAACAGATAGGGGTTGGTTGTCACACATACGTGTGTTGGCCTACTCGTAAGAGGACGCGGGTGCCGGTAAGCCCCATAATCCAATCTACTACTGTTCAACGGAACGGCGAGTATCCTCTAGAAGTCCGGGTGCGACATGTGCCCTGCCGTCGACGTGGACACGGCAGCTGTTCTGCCGTACAGGAGGACGACGGCGAAAGGGTAAGCAGGCCGGTTGGTGGGCTGGGCCTGCCCACTGGCCTGGCCACTCCCTCTCCGTTTCTCTTTTTTTTTTTAAATTTTTCTGTTCCTTTTTTTTTTGCTGAAATCAAATAGGAAGAAAAGGCTAGGGTTTTGATGTTAGAAATTTTTAGGAAAAAATTGGTATTGCTTAAAATATTGCAACAGCACAAAGTGCAACTTTTGTTTTACCAAAAGGTTTGAATTTAAGTGCTGTTTGCAATTTGTTCGAAATTTGAATAAGATTAATATTAATTGAAATAATTTAACTTAAGCAAATAAGTTTTTAAATTCAAGTTTAATTGGAAACAAGTGAATGAATTGTTTTCTAAGTTTCATAATTTCAAATTGGGTGCTGTTTGTAATTTAATTTGAATAACATTTGAATTAAGTGAATTATTAAAAGCCATAATTTTAAATATTTTGAACCTTATGGTTTAATGGAAACAAATGGTTGTTTTGATTGAACTTTTTATTTGGAAAAATTGTAACATAACAAGTATGAAACAAGGTTTGAATTCCTGGTTTGAAATTCAAATAGAAAACAAGGGAAAACAAATGCAAACAAATGGAAAACAAATGCAATGATTAAGATGCCAGGATGCAAAACAATAATAAAGCAAGAAACAAACATTCTAAAGGTGATTTTCATACTTGGGATGTTACAATGGTGTCATCTAATCGTGGCCGCTCATCGAGCGACGTGGCGCTCATCACGGCAGCCACGCGTGAAGCCGAAACGAAACGGCGGTGAACACTGTTTCGTGCCACGATCTTAACAGAAGATCGTGCGCAATTACTGCGCGCAGTTCGCGTAAAAACCGGAAACGACGTCTCGTTTCCGGTAAAAAAAGCTGACAAGGTGGGCCAGCGCCTCTGCTCTCGCTTCGTCACGTCCCATCGGGAGGATAAAGTGCGCCGTGACGTCATAGCGCACATCATCAAGCCCAGAATTTCTTCGAGCAAAAGCCCCAAACACGAAATAGACTTCGTATGGGCAAATCAAAACGCGAAAACTCCTTCGCATAAATCTCCAAACACGAAATAACTTCGTATGGACAAACTCTGACGCGAAGATTCTCTCGCATGAAAGTCCCAGATACGAATTTTCTTTTCGAATGGGCATGACAAGATTTCCAAACACGAAAACTCTTTCGTATGGAAGGAAGATTACAAAGAACAAAGCACTTTGTGCGCAAAATCAAGGGAGAAAATTTTCACTCGAAATATCCCTAGACGAAAACCTGCGAGTGCGTAGCTCCTACCACTCGATTATGCGATGTGCACACATCAATCTCCCGGATTATTCGGCCGACTAGGCACATCCGGATGCCGTATTTCTTTCGAATACGAAGGTAAGACCCAAAAGATCTCTCTTGAGGGCCTGGAATCGCACTCAAGCTGCGTCCTCCGGTAAATTCCGTGTCAACCACACGAAGAAAAATACTAGCGGACGCGCCGGGTACCCAATTAGGTTAAGTTCGACTCGGTAAGACCTCTACGGCCCAGTCGCAATGATCACCTCACCGGATTCGAGTCAGAGGTCTTGAATCTATGTAGGCCAGAACTGTTTTGCCCTAGATGCAATTAATTGGCCCTGAGCTTTCGGGAGAGCCAAGCAACTGAGCCACATCCTTCTGCTAAAACAGCTGAATATACATGCACTCTATTTTCTCGATACTCGAGTACAAGAAATGCATCGCATACAGGATACACATCCTCTTCAAACAATCAAAACTACCAGTCGAAAGGAAATCAAGATAAGTTCTGAGCGTCCACCCGACGGATTCTCAGTCGAGTAAACGCTCGGGGGCTACTAACGAAGGGATGGATCCTAGGCCTATCGGATGAGCCTAACTAGTGTCAGGCCCACGGCCCAAGCTCCAAAGGAAGCGTCAAGGATTACTCTAGAAGGCCCACTTGGAGCCCACCCGCAAAGCCTTGTGGGTCAAGTTAGGAAACTTGTAACCGACTTTAGGTTAGAGTTCGAGTCCTCTCCGGATACGGTTTGAGACCTGGACACCTATATAAGGCCAGGAGAACCACAGGAGAGGGGCAAGCAATACCGCACCACCAAGCCTTGAGATCGAGATCATACTCTTTACTTGAGCAACCCCCCATTGTAACCGACCTACTCGTTAATAAAGATCGACACAGGCAGGAGTAAAGGTTTTACCTCTACGAGGGCCCCGAACCTGGGTAAACCGTGTCCCCTGTCTAGCCAACGATTGTCACCAGTGCCTACACATTCTCCTAATCGAAACCCTATGGGTTCACCCGAGGGACTTGTTGAGATGCAGATTCGACACCCGGAGGCTTCCAGAAGTCCGAAAAGGAGTCGAAGACGGGCCCCGGAGGGCCCTCACCATGCCCAGGCACGAGTCCACCCTAGACCGCGCCTGGGGGTGGTGAGGATACCCACGGTGGCCCCCTGACGTCGCCCTTTCACGTATTTATACTTCTCCGAGGGAAAATCCTAACCCAACCGGTGAAATTGCACGAAACCTTCCGCAGCCGCCATCATCGTCAACCCAAGTTTCGGGGGACAGATCTCTATTCCGGCACCCTGCCAGGATGGGGAAGTGCCCCTGGAAGCCATCTCCATCGACTCCACCGCCATCTCCATCGTTGTTGCTGTCTCCTATTATGAGGAGGGAGTAGTTCTCCCCCGGGGCTGAGGGCTCTACCGGTAGCTATGTGTTTCATCTCTCTCCCATGGTGTGATCTATATGTGATATGAGCTTTATAATCTAGTTGAATTCGTAGTTATTATTCTTTATCTATTATGCTGCTCAAGTGGTTTTTGTTATGAGATCTCCGTAAACACTTTGATCACGTGTAGACAGTGTGTGCACCATGTGGTTTAGCATTATATTTATATATTTTGTGTTGGATAACCCTATGAAATTGTGGTGTTTGCGTGGAACCATCTGGGTCCCATGGTGATAGTGTGGGGGTTACTTAATTGGTAAAGTGCTTACTCTCAGGAGTGCTGTTAAAGCCCTACGCATGGATTGGTGTTGTTATTCGACCGGAGAGTGGTTTCGAGTAGCATAGTGAAGAGATGATATTTATTAATTAAATTATTTTTTCATTGTTGAGAGTGTCCACTAGTGAAAGTAGGATCCCTAGGCCTTGTTTCCAAGCATTGAAACACTATTTTCCGCATGTTCTGCTACATGTTTGCTTGCTGCCATATTTATTTCATATTGTTATTATGACTTATAACCATCCATATTACTCGCATTTCACTATCTATTCACCGAACTAGTGCACGTATATACCTGACCTCGAGATGACGATGACGGAGGCCTCGGGTGTTTCTCACGTAAAAGTGATATATTTCTAGGGTTTTTGCCCCGGGGGAATAAATAGGCAAAAGGGCAAAGGCGGTGGAGGCCTGGGGACCGCACACCACCCCCGACGCGGCCAAGGGGGGCGCGCCGCCCTATGGTGTGGGCCCCTGAGGCCCCCCTCCGGGTCTCTTCAGGACTCCGTGGAACCTCCGGGATTTCTAAGACTTCCGGATTTCGAATTTTCCAATTCCGAGAATATTTCCAGAACAACTTTTCTGAAACTAAAAACAACAGAAAACCGGGAACTGGCTCTGTGGTATCTTGTCAATAGGTTAGTCCAGAAAATCGATAAAAATGACATAAAGTGTATAGCAAACATGTGGGAAATAAGTATAACATGAAAACAAACATGGACCATCAGAAATTAGGGATACATTTAAGACGTATCACCTAGCCTCCATCCTCCTCCTCCGGTGCCATCTCGGCCTGGCCACGCTCCTCCTCCTCCGATGCCATCGTGACGCCGGGCCACAATCGCGACATCCTCCTCCATCATGGCCGCCTCCCCCCGTGGCCATTTTAGGTGACCGTCGGTTCCACGGCTTCCGCAGCCTGGAACTCCGCCCATATCGTTGCGTAGCATGCAATGGTCATCTTGGTCCACGTTGCCTGCCTCTCGCGCACCATGTCGCTGGCCGTGGAGACTGCGTGTGTGACGGTTTTTTTCTTGGGGAGAGGAAGAAGGAGCAGCGAGAGAGCGCATGCGCGTGTGTGGATGCGCCACGACAAGGGATGGCTAATAAAGCCACGATGTGACGGGACTGACGGGTGGCCGCGTCCACGTGGTTGTCGCGCAGAGGCACCTCTCGGCACCGGCAACAGTTAGGCTACCCTGTGGGTCCTAGATGTCAGCCATTGTACGCGTCTTGGAACACATTATTACCCGGAGTTACCGGGCGCGCTCCATTAAAGGTCGTGTGGAACCGGAGTGTCATTGAAAGTGCGGCGTGGCTGGAGGGTCCGCGTACGCGGATTCATCCAGAGGGTTCAGGAATGCTCTGAGCTCGTGCTGGTCAAAGTGGACCGCGTGGACCTACCCGTTAGCGGCTGTATAGCCTCATTGGTAGTGTGAAAAACAATATAACTTGAAATTGTCAAAAAAATAATATGGGAGGACCGGGTGTGCTCTGGCTTTATATTTACATGAAAACAATAACTTAAAATTCTCAAAGAATACATGAAATTACAATTTGGTCACTACATTACAACACGATGTTGTGATAATTATGTTAGACAGTTTCAAAAATATTTGCGTCGAAGTTTTCATTGTACGAAGTGCATCTTCACAAAACGTGTCTGACATTTTACTGCGAACTTCATTCAATCTCTTTATTTGCACTAACTTCATGTAATTTGTCCCTTTTGAAATTGTCCCTTTTGACATACCTATTGGAATTGTTGATCATGTTATGGATAACCGTTATGCTGGAGATGGCGTTGCCCATCCCGGTATTTACCTACTTTATATTACAGAATTATGTGAGATGTTTAAGATTGTAGGTGTACCAAGAGAACTAATCATGAGGAAAATATTTTCTATATCATTGAAGGACACAGCATGCAAATGGTATAGGCTACTGGATGATTCACAATTGCTGGATTGTAAGGAGCTTATCGCTCTCTTTTACTTCAAAATTTTATACTCCTGATGAAATACATCAAGATAAGAATTATATCTATAAGTTTTGGCCTCATGATGGAGAAAGTATTCGTCAAGCTTGGGGAATATTGAAGACATTAATTCTTAAATGCACCAATCATAAACTTCCCAAGGAGCTTATTATTAATAACTTTTATGCAAGGCTTTCACGTCGTGACATGGATCTTCTTGATGCTTTTTCTGATTACGAATAAGATGATTGATGATAAATGAGATCTTATTGAAAGAATTCAGCTCAATACTGAAGATTAGGATATGGATAAAGGTAAAGAATCATGTATAAACTATGAATATGATTGCATTAAGTCTTTTCTTGAAACTGGAAGTTTTAATAAGCTTAGTGTTAAATATGGACTTGATTCTCAAGTAATTGTTGATCTTCGCAAAAAATCCTCTGATTTTAGTTTTCCTAAGGATAAGTGGGATAAGTATCATGAACCTTATAAGTATGGTAAGAAACAGAAGCAATTCTTTAGTAATGAAATACTTGTGAACACTATTGATCCTATTTTACCTATTGTTCAATTTGAGAAACCACCTTTTAATGTTAGAATAAGAGAACATTCTTTTTCTAAGAGTATTGTCACCAAAAGTAATAGGAAAAGTGATGAACCTGAAGATCAAGTAAGTGTGCCTCAAGTAGCTTTGGTTAAAGACCTTGTTACCAAAAACATTGATGGTAGTGCTATTTATTTTTGTGAGGCTGCTTCTAATCTTGTGTCACCAAGTAAGCATGCTAAACCTGTCGTTGGCACACCTGTTGTTTATGTTAAGATAGGTGGTCACAATTATTATGGACTTTGTGATTTGGGATCAAGTGCAACTGCTATTCATTTTTATCTTTATCAAGAAGTCATGAATGATATTGCTCCATGTGAGATTGAAGATATTGATGCTACTATTTTACTCGCTAATAGAAAACTATTTATCTAGTGGGTATTGTTAGATATGTTGGAGTTCTTTGTGGTAAGATAAAATACCATACTGATTTTCTAATACTTGGTTCAGTTGAAGATAAATTGTGTTCTATTATATTTTGTAGACCTTTTCTCAATAGTTGTGATGCTGTTATTGATTCTAAGAAAGAGTAAGTGTCTGTAAAATTTGGTAGTGATCATTATGAATTTAATTTGAATAATTTGCTAGAAAACGTCATGGTAAAGAATTGCCTGATGAAGATTTAGCTATTATAAGAATTATTCTATTGATGTGCCACCTGATGATCGTTTGCAGCAATTTACCGGCAATGATTTCACCAGGAATTTCGTCGATCAACCTGCTATTATCAAACACAATTTGCTGGTGGAATCTTTGGGGGTGTCCTTGGTACCTAAGGGAGATCCCTTGTTTCTCATAGTTACTATAAGAATATTCTTGATTCTACTAGTAAAAGTGTGTTAGTGTATCCAATGTTCTCTGATTTGCTTCTTTTCTTCATGGTGGAGGTGCCATGTTCAGCGGTCAAAACGCAGTTTAATAGTTTTTTTTTCAATTGAACTGCTACTCGTCCTTTTAATTTGAGCACAAGTTGATTCTTATTTTCCGATTTTCCCATGCTTGTATATTTAGTAAATCAATATCTAATCAGTTTTTGCTAAATAATAGGATGGCAGTGCCGTGCTGATCTGTCTTTAATTTTTTTTGATGGGTTTTGTTGGCGGACTAAGATATTTGTTTCTTTTGGTTTTGAGAACCAGATCCCGGTAACAATGTGGCTAATCTCGGGGGTTCATATTCATCGTTCCGACTACTTTCAGGTGAGTTGTTCTTCTTGAATTAATTGGAAACCTTGATTCTTAACATGACTTCACATGGCTGGCCTTTTTTAATCAATAGTCGCACTATAGTTAAATATTGAAGCAAGTTTTGAGGAAAATTGCATCATGTCTTACTCTCCTTCTATGTATATTAAGTTCTGTTTTATAATTATTTAGCCATTTTTTCCTTCACTCTTCATGTTCATGCTTTCATGTATCTTTGACAAAAAATAAAATGGACAAATGGAATTCTTGCTTTCGGAATAATGACTTAATAAAATAAGTTGTTCAAATGATCCCTTTATGTATTGAGGTAACATATGCTCATTTGTATAATATGAATAAGACAATGAGCATTTGAAGGTTATTGGGTTTTAATGACTTAATTCATAATTGTTAGTTGGTTTCTCAAACTGTCAAGTTGTTACTTTATATTCTTCTATTTAATATTTTGAGATATATACATATTCCATAAAATAAGTTATTAACAATAGTTATGTCATTTCCCATTTGCGTGTTTTGAGTTAATGCTTGTCTATATCATTTGTGTTCTATTGAACCTTTGTTATTCAGTTCTAAAGGTTTACTTAATAGTTATGAGATGACTTATAAAGATGTTGTGTGAATGGTTGATAACTTAAGGAGTTCATGATTAGAGGACAAAATATCTTTGTTGATGAGATCATTCAACTGTGCATTACTCATTTGTGGAAGTATAATCATTAGTTATGTGATTTGGATACTCACCCCTCCTTTGAGTTCTAGATACCTAGTTGAATTCTCTCAAGTCACTTATAGATTTGAGGTTAGAGTTGTTGAGAGTTAGTGACGGTCATAACCAAGGTTGGTTTGTGTAATCAGATGATTTGGTTTATCTCATGTAATGCTTTGGTTTCTTAAGATACTCGTTATAAAGATCACTCCAAATGTACTCTTGACCAGATGATCTAAACCTATCTCATCATGTCAAGAGAAACATTGGTCACTTTGCTTCGTTTAAACTTTCGCGCCAAAATTTCCCGTATTTTTAGATGCATTCTTTGCAAATGCACATATTATACTTAGATCCTTATAACTTCCCAAACATTGCTATGTTACAGTATCTCACCCTTAACAAGAACTTCGTCCCAAAGTTCAACCTCGCTCATGTAAAGTTAGGTAGAGAGAACTTCTGTAGACCTTTGATTCTTCAAAACTGTTTTCATGTGTTTACCTAGGCATATGTAGCCTCTTGTCTTGATTGTTTACCTTCCACTGTCTTGCACTATGATCTAATACGTTGCCTGTTATTATGCCAACCCTGTGTTGTTATTAAGCCTTCCTAATGGTTTGATGAAGAACACATGGTATTTTCACCACATAGTGGATACCAAGTTTCACTCTCCGATGAATGGGTATGATTTCCTACATCTCACAACTTTTCGAAGAACATTTGGTACATCCACCAGGTGATGAATAACCAATAAGATTCTTTCGTTACACTGGATACCGTCTTTGGTTAGAACTCCATTTGGTTTAATCTAATGGTCTCAAGAGAAAGATGTTACTATCTACTACTCTATGGGACTTGTGTGTAAACACACACATGATTATCTGCTTGGAATGGTCTAACAACCCATCTACCTAGACGGACTTCCTTGTCTAAAACTCCCATATTCCAATGGAATAGATGGTCAACTCCTAGTACATCCGTTGGTAACTGGAGAACCCAGCTACCATAAGGCTTCATACTCCAATACTTTCAGCTCCAGGACATTCTTTAACCCCTAATTGTATCTAAACTTTCACCTTATGGTGTGTTTCTTTCGAGCTGTTGTGAGCCGGTGGATGAGGGTGTTTCTTAACCGTTGGATCAAAACCCTAGCTCAACACTTTGTGAGCCAGAGGACCCTATATATAGCCCACCTTCATACACCGGTCAGTTCATCGAGCAAATACAAAACATCCGAATTCGCCATCATACGTCCTGCCGTGCATTTGGTATGCATATATGCACCCAGTAGACACGGTGGGGCTGTATGATGGCGATACCGTTTGTTTTGTTCTACACCCACCTTTAAGGTTTGATACATCATATATTCAGTTCATCGAGCAAATACAAAACATCCAGATTCGCCAGCATACGTCCAGCCGTGCATTTGGTATGCATATATATGCACCCAGTACCACGGTTGGGCTGTATGCTGGCGATACCGTTTGTTTTGTTCTACACCCACCTTTAAGGTTTGATACATCATATATTCAGTTCATCGAGCAAATACAAAACATCCGGATTCGCCATCATACGTCCTGCCGTGCATTTGGTATGCATATATGCACCCAGTAGACACGGTGGGGCTGTATGATGGCGATACCGTTTGTTTTGTTCTACACCCACCTTTAAGGTTTGATACATCATATATTCAGTTCATCGGGCAAATACAAAACATCCGGATTCGCCAGCATACGTCCAGCCGTGCATTTGGTATGCATATATGCACCCAGTAGCCACTGTTGGGCTGTATGATGACGATACCGTTTGTTTTCTTCTACACCCCCCTTTGGAAACAGAAAGAAGAAAAAAAGAAATGTGCGCCCCCCTGTACAGGCCTTTAGTACCGGTTGCTGTTAACAACCGGTGCTAAAGACCCTTTAGCACCGGTTGTTAACACCAACCGGTACCAACAAAGGCAAGAGTAAGATTGTGACGACCGGTTGTCACAGAGGCAGACAGAAGAAGTCACGGTATGGCAGTCACGTATTCAACATCGACAAAGAAAGGCAAGCGTAAGATTGTGACGAAAGGTTGACAGAGGGAAATACTCGCGATATATGTATGTACTTTTTAAAAGTGAGAAACAAAGTAGCAGCGGGCTAGTATACCAATCGCTAAATCAATCTACATGTATGGTATCTCGCTAAATCAATATATATATATTTATCCACGATATATATGCTCGATGTATCACTTGCGCTCTCACTTCTCGTTGCCTTACTCATTACCCACCCTAACAAACACAGAAAGTTACCACAGGCGCATAAATTCCAAAATGCGCCTGGGGTAAAATTACCGCAGGCGCACAATGTAATATGCGCCTGGGATAAGAGCAGTACCGCAGGCGCATACGGTGTAAAGTGCGCCTGGGGTAAGTGATCGGATTTTTCCCATTTTCCACCACATTTTATATATTTGTTTATGATTTTAGAAATCAACTACCAAGTTATAGGATGTATTCCCATATTGTTTGTTGACTAAAATTTTCTTTGTTCTGCCTTCCAAATTGCTAGGATACAATATTATGCCATGTTCATATATTCAATTCATCGAGCAAATACAAAACATCCGGATTCGCCATCGTACGACAAGCCGTGCATTTGGTATGCATATATGCACCCAGTAGCCACGATTGGGCTGTACGATGGCGATACCGATTGTTTTGTTCTACACCCCCTTTAAGGTTTGATACAACATATATTCAGTAATCCAACAAATACAAAACATCCGGATTCGCCATCATACGTCCTGCCGTGCATTTGGTATGCATATTGCACCCAGTAGCCACGGTGGGGCTGTTTGATGGCGATACCGATTGTTGTGTTAGGGTGGAGCGTGGCGCGGGAGTTGACGCGTGGCGCGTGAGTTGACGTGTGGCGCGGGAGTTCACGCGTGGCGCGGGAGTTGTGATGCGTCGCCAGGAGGGCGCGGTATAAACTGTCGCGCCTCGAGCGCGTCTTCTCCTCTCCACGCGCCCACTCCTCTCCACGCACCGTCGCGCTTCGACCATGCCTCCGACGAGAAACAGCACCACCGGCTTCCGCGGCGTCCGAGCACGGCAGAACGGAATGTTCAGCGCAGATATCCGCTGGGGGGACGACCGCATCCCCCTCGGCTCCTTTGCGACGGCGGCGGAGGCCGCCCGCGCCTGGGACGTGGCGGCCTGGCGCCTCAACCGCCCGCAGTCGCTGATGAAATTCAACGACTGCCACACCGTCTGGGAAGCGGAGGCCAGGGCGCCAAAGCCGCAGATCGTCACTGCCGCCGACCACCTCCACCTCCGCCACCGCGCGTTTCAGGGCCTAGTCGACGCCATGGAAGACCGCGTCGTCCGCGAGTATTACCGGAACAACCCGGGGGAGGAGAGCGCCGACGAGGAGCTCTGGCAGACCCGCGCGGCTGAGCGGGCGGAGCGCCGCCTCGAACGCCACCTCGCGTTAGATGCCGCTCGGGAGGCGAGGACGAATGCGCTGCAAGAGCTTCGTCGGGCCGACCACGCCGGCGAAGTCTGGGCCTCCGACGATCCGAGGTGGGGGCCTATCTCGGACATACCATCATGCACCTCCGACGACGACGAGGAGGTCACCGACGAGTTTGACGACGACGATGACCCGGAGGAGGTCAGCGACGAGTTCGCCGAGGATGACGATGAGGAGTAGTGTTCGTCTGTTTTCTCTTTTTTAATAAAAGAATTTGTATTCCGGCGACACTGCGGCGCGCTAGTGCGTCTGTTTTCTGTTTTTAATAAAAGTAACCTTCTATTTTCCATGTTTTATAAATCAATGTAAAAGAAAACAGAAAAGGGAAACAAAAAAGAAAAATAAAAGAAGAAAAATCTACATGTATGGTATCTCGCTAAATCAATCTATATATATTTATCCACGATATATATGCTCGATGTATCACTTGCGCTCTCACTTCTCGTTGCCTTACTCATTACCCACCCTAACAAACACAGAAACTTACCACAGGCGCATAAACTCCAAAATGCGCCTGGGGTAACTTTACCGCAGGCGCACAGTGAAATAATGCGCCTGGGATAAGAGATATGCGCCTGTGGTAAGTGATAAGATTTTTCCCATTTTCCACCACATTTTATATCTTTGTTTATGATTTTAGAAATCAACTACCAAGTTATAGGATGTATTCCCATATTGTTTGTTGACTAAAATGTTCTTTCTTCTACCTTCCAAATTGCTATGATACAATATTATGCCATGGGGAGAAATTCTACATTCCAAATGTTTTTCGTTCTACCTTCCAAATCTACACGATGAAATTCAACATTTACATAGTATGAGATGAGCTCTTATCACAATGAGCTATGCCATGGGGAGAGATAGATAGTGTACAGAACACCATTTTAAATCATTCCTAAGCAAGCAAGAAATGGGATATGTTTGATAGTAATAAACTGGTGATGTATCAATCATGTTCAAAATACATTAGCTAGCAAATCGAACACCATTTTAGAAATCAACTACCAAGTTATGGTGAACAGATATATAGAAACGGTAGTTTTTCTGTTTTGTTTTCTTGATGTGTTTTTGTTTGTTTTCTTGATGTGTTTTTGTTTGTTTGTTTTGAAATGTGTGTTTGACATAATATAGACATAGTATAGCTAGGAATTAATATAGAAATGATATACATTACATAATAATATATCCATTACATGCATATATCGAACGCACGATGCGGTACACAAACAACATCTACTCGAGCTCCGTCGAGTAGATGCGGAACAACTCGTAGGAAACGTATGCATCTATGGCTGCATAGTTGATGTTGGTCCGGTCCAGTGGGGTCTTCGCCCAATACCTATGATTCTTGGAGGGGAAATTAAACTTCATGGTTTCGTAGCCCTCGTGGATGAAGGCAGTTGCCATCGGAGCCATCCCGGTCTTGGGCCCGGGCAACTCATCGAAATGGATATGGTCCTGAAGATCAATGTAGTGATCTTCAGGTATCACAATACCCAAGCGCATCAACTTCTGACGGTCTTGAGTGATGTCAACGCTGCAGAAGTCATACCCCTTGTTGACAAGAAAATGAACAAGTGCCGGAGAATGCTTTGAACTACTGCAACAATAAAAATAGAACACGTGTTAGATATGTTGCAACACATGTATTCTTCAGATGCAACAAACAAATCGAAAATGCAAGATTGTACGTGTGCGTTACCTTGACCATTGGAAGACCAAAACGAACTCCTTGATCGCAATCTGGATGACGGCAACATCCCGTTGATCCGCCGTATACTCTAGATCAAGCCCGAAGAACCTATGGTGTTCATCGGCTTGTTCATAGAGATCGCTAATAAAATGCTCAAGAAGACCGGGGAGCCTCTCGCAATTATTGGTGTAGACCACGTCGAGACTCTTGCTGCATGGTGTGGCCACACGGAGAGTCTCCCAAACATCAGCCATGGGTGCTTGGTGGAGGAAGATCAAAGAGAGGAAGAAGAGGAGGAAGAGAGAAGAAGAAACAGAGAGACTCTCGATCGGGTGCGCACTGTAGCAACAAAACCGCCACGCGGGAGGCGAGCAGTTTGTACCTAGACCCTTTCGCACCGGTTGTTAACACAAACCGGTGCTAAAGATCTGTACAGGGGCGCGCAGTCTGAATGTGGCCCCAGTACAGACCCTTTAGCACCGGTTTGTGTTAACAGCCGGTGCGAAAGGTCTGTACAGGGGCGTAGTTTGAATGTGGCCCCAGTACAGACCCTTTAGCACCGGTTTGTGTTAACAACCGGTCCGAAAGGGGCTTTAGAACCGGTTGTGAACACAGACCGGTGCTAAAGGTTTGTACAGGGGCGTTATCAAACACTTAGCGAAAAATTTCTATCATTCTTTCGCGCGCGTCTTCTCTCCTTCCAGTACGGCGAAGCCCTGCTCCGGCCGCGCGTCACCGTCCGCCTCGCCGTCATCTGCTCGTCGCCGTCCGCCTCGCCGCCCCGGGCGCGCCCCGACGTCGCGCCGCTTCCCTCTGCCTCCCACCACCGACCCGAGGCCGCGCGCGCGCCTCCCCACCGCGGCCCCGCCTCCGTCGCCATCGCCGTCCGCCTCCGCCCCGTTGCCGCGCGCCCACACGCGGCCCCGACGCCGCCGCGCGCCACGCCGTCGCCCCCTGTGGACCCTCGCCGTCGCCTCTCGCCCCTCGCCGTCGCCCCGTCGCCCTCTGTAGGTAAGGAAAACAGAGATGATTTTTCTACTGCTTTAATTTGTTTTTACAATTTTTTTTAGTGTTAGAAATTTAGTGTTAGAATTTTGTGTTAGAATTTTTGTGTTAGAATTTAGTGTTAGAAATTTTTAGAGTTATAATTTAGTGTAAGAAATTTTTTAGTGTTAGAAGTTAGGAATTTTTTAGAAAAAAAATAGTGTTAGGAATTTCTACTTCGGAATTTTTAGTGTTAGGAATTTCTAGTTAGGAATTTGTACTTAAGAATTTTTCTTAGTAATATCAACTTAGGAATTTCACTAAAGAATTTTTAGAAAATTTCACTAATTAAGTTAGTGTTACAAAAGTTCACTAAGTTAGACAAATTTCACTAATTAATTTAGTGTTAGAAAATTTCACTAAGTTAGAAAAATTTCACGTAGTTAGAAAATTTCACTAAGTTAGAAATTTTCACTAAGTTAGTGTGTTAGAAAATTTCACTAAGTTAGTGTCTTAGAAAATTTCACTAAGTTAGTGTTAAAAAATTTCAGGAAGTTAGAAAATTTCACTAAGTTAGAAATTTTCACTAAGTTAGTGTGTTAGAAAATTTCACTAAGTTAGTGTCTTAGAAAATTTCACTAATTTAGTGTTAGAAAATTTCAGAAAGTTAGAATAATTTCACTAAGTTAGAAAATTTCACTAAGTTACCATCTTGTTCCTGCTTAACTTTCATCTTATTTCTGTCATATTTCTCAATTTACTATTTTTTACTAAGTTAGAAACACTAAGGTATTTTACTTAATTACGGAATATTTACTTAGTCCGGGCTTGTTTTTATTTCATGTCTATGTTGGAACCGCCGGGCGATGTCCGGGACTGGGCCCCGCCAGGCTGGCACTGGGAGCTCCTTAGTACCGGGACACGCGGCTTGGTGAGAAATCCGGGTGACGTGGTCGACCCGGATATTCTTTGGTGGCCATCGCGTGGGCCACGCTCGGTGCGGAGAGAGCCGGCCCCTGAGGAGGTGGTACAACAGCGTATCAGGAAGGAGGACGAGCACGTCCGTCGCTACATGTACTTGCTCGATAGGCAGTATAGCAGCAGTTGGTCGATTATTCGGAGGGTTCCTTACCACGTGAGCTATGACCCTATGCGGGTTCCTTATCTATGGATGCGTAGCACCCGTGACTCAGCACCCCGCGGCTTATGACCCGGTCGGAGTTAATTATTTTGAGAGATGTCACGAGACTATATGTATAAGTGATATTATTCGATCGTGATGTATTAGGGTTAAAAAAATTAACCCGAGCTATGTAACTCTTGGTGTTTATTATCATACGTTTAAATATTTCATTAATATGTCCAGAACTATTATTATTAGAATTATTATTTGTAGTTAGAATTTTTATTAGAATTAGAATTAGAATTTGTTTTAGAATTGGAATTAGCTAGAAGTAGAATTCCGCTAAGTGTCCGATGAAATAATTTCGCTAAGTGTTCAATGAAATAATTTCTCGCCAAGTGTCCGATGAAATAATTTCGCTAAGTGTTCTTCATTTTAGAAATTTTACTAGCAGGTGTTGAGCTATGGATCCCCAAGAACATGCACATGATTCGCACGCTGATCAGCTCGCGGGAATGGGTGAGGCGGAGAAGGAAAGAATAATGTGCCAGATGATTTTTGAGAATGCAACGGCCATATATCATGATCACGACGGTGGACAGGCGTTTAGCAATCAATTTTTGAATGACTCCGGTGACGGAGCTGAGAATATAGAAGATGTAGTAGATGATGACGACGACAACGTCGAGGATGCAGAAGTGCCCTCTAGAACAAACTCTGCCAATGTATATCTCAAGTCACTGTTGACGCAACAATTAATTTGTATTGCACTTACTAACGAATCATTATTTTCCCGTTTAGGCGCCCTCCGGAACAGCTAGCGCAAGTACTGAGACAAGGTTGAAACGAGGCCCGGCCGCAAGGTTGAAAGATACCGCAAGGTTCTCGATCGATACAGTTGCTGCTGATGGCAAACCACTGGAGCCCCCAGAAACTTATCGCAAATTCGTAAATCAGTGCGGAGTTGTTGTAAGAGACCTGGTCCCGATCAACTTAATATAATGGAATAAGCCGAAGACCGGAGCCAACGTTGGAGCTACTTATGTCGATGACAGATTTAAAAAACTGCTTTGCGACACGATATGGCTAAATTTCAGCGTAGCTGAAGATAAGAAGAAGAAAGTCGAGGAGTGGGCTTTGAAGAAGATGGCCACACAATTCCAGAGGTGGAAGAAAGACCTGTGGAAGAAATATAAGGACGAAGATCCAGTTTTCACTGGGCAACTAGTGAAGATAAGAGACGCTTGGGATGATTTTAAGGCTTACAAGAAGTCGGGTCTTTACATCCCGATCAGCCACAAATAAGGAGAATGCGAAGAAGAAGAAATATCACCATATTTTGGGGTCAGGTGGCTACATGACTGCCCTGCCTAGGTGGCGACGCTATGAAGATGCGCTTCTGAAAAGAGGTATCATTCCACACACACATGACTGGCCCGATAGGTCCAAGTTCTGGTTGTTCGCGCATGGGGCAACGTTGGACGCTGAGACTGGGATGATTGTTGCTCAGGGACCATGGTCGGAAAAAATAACAAAAGTCGTAGCAGAACTAGAGAAGGCAATAGAAACTGTTCGAAAAGGAGCTTTTGTTCCCGATAGAGAGAACGACGAGCTGACGAAGGCACTCGGGAACCCCAAAAAGTGGGGACGAACACGAGGCTTTGGAGCCACTACCCCGTGGAGCCAAGGGTTTCCAGCGGACATTGGCACTTACAGAAGCCGTGGTAGAAGAAAGAAGAAGGTGCTGGAACGGATATCGACATTAGAAGAGAAGGTGGCGTTTCTCTTGGAGAAAGGGGGACACCCTGTACCTAACACTGAAGAGGAGGTAGAACATCGTCCTGCACCTGATCAGCTGCGAATAGAAGACGATCCTGTAGCAGATACCGTCCCATCTCAGCATAGAAGCAGCGTGGGTTCCACGCAGCTGCAGCTAGAAGACGGTCGTGCATTCGAACCGTCGGCGCCTCACTACCCCGTGGATGATATCACAGAGAAGACAAACTGTGAGATACATATGCCAATGGGGAACATATCCTTCAGGGTGGCGTCAAGCTATGCTTTACCGAATCAACCTGGAGCAACCTACCATGGTGGTCAGATTCCAGCATCCCATGCTCGTGTCGGATTGTCAACAATTACGCCGGGATGCCATTCAACTGAGCTCCATATTCATGGAGGTGAAGGCGAGAAGACACTGGGAGAAATGGAGCTTGGTATCATCTTGTGGAATAAGAAACACATCGTGTTTCCTAATGCGGCGCCAAGGCCACCGACTCCTCCAGGTACAAATGCACCACCTCCATCAATTACTGAATGTTGCACCACATGTAAGCCTATTTTTAATAGTTTTTTCACTTTCGTACAGAGAATGCACGACCTCCAAGTCCACCCCCCAACGCACCTCCAAGTCCACCCCACAACGAAGATTAGGAGCCCGAGGCCGAGGGTCCATCGCCCATGCACTCCCGTGAGCCGACGGATGCGCCCACTACGGGTACGGCAAAGCGGAAGCTGCAGTTCAGAAGAAACATGACTCCTCCCAAGAAGATAAAAGGAAACCCAAGAAAGTCGAGACCCCCGAAGTTACCAGGACTGATGACTCCGGAGGAACTAACCGATGCCGTGAAAGCCAAAACCAAAGCATGGTTCGCACGGTTTCCCCTGAAGCCCCCTCCAGACGTCTGGAAGGAAACTCTGAAGGACATCCCAAAGTGGAAAATTGAGAGGACCATCGACAACTTATATTATCCTGCACCGCCGCTACCGCCGCCCCTTTCAGACTATGAACGGTACATTGAGAAGACGCACATCGCACAGATGAAGCAGACGGAGGAGATGAAGCAGGCGGAGCAGACGAAATGCGGGAAACAAGTTCCCCAGCTCGAACAACAAGAAGCACGGTCAATTGCCCCGCTCAAGGTGTTATCTGACCAGGCTTCAGTGTCCGGTCCACGCATGGGCGACGTGGGTTACGCTATTGCTGATGTGGTATATACATACAAGCCCGAGCACCCTCTGGTCGAAAATCCTACTACTCTAACAACCCAACTATGGAATTTACATGATTGGTACTTGGAGGCCGCAAGGCAAAAGAGAGACTGTATCATGGCTCAAGTTCAGGATCAACACTACTTCAGAGAGTACGGTGTGGAGCTTGGGTTCGATGATTTCTTCCAGATGTACAATCAACGTGCCCTCGGTCTACCTCAGCTGCTACTGTTTGTAAGTGATTTATTTGTGTAATTCAATTATTTAGTTAAGCTCGCGTTCATTGCCCGTATAATTATCACTCACGACATCCTTTTTGTATGCTACTATGCAGAATGAAGATTCGTGAATGCAGGCTGGCAGGAATCTGGGAATTTGGGTTCATTGACCCGTATTCGTATCATCAAAACACAATAGAAACGTTCAACAAGGATACACCAGATGATTTGCTAAGGTTTTTGAAGCGACAAAGTACCAAAAAAGAAATACTTTTGCCCTACGGATTCAAGTGAGTGTTACTGTCTTGTAGACATTCCATTTTGCTTACCTGATGTTAAGTGTAATTGATGACTGATGAGTATGCATGACTGCGTGTGTACACGTGCGCAATGGCCACTTCATATTGTTCATCATTAGAATCAATCAAGGACAAGTTGAAGTCTGGGACTCGTTAACCTGGGGCGCTGACACATGGAAGAGCGCGCGTCAGATGCTTCAAAAGTATATATATATCGGCCTCTTTTGTTCATCGGCCTCTTTTTCGTTCATTTCCTGCTATCAAGTAAGTAATAACTAACTCTTGTATTCATTTTTCTTTTGTCGGCCAGGGTTTGGCAAATGTTCATCAAGGAAGAACCCGGTACATGGGCAGACAAGCTCCACTTTCAGATTAACAAAGTAAGTAGTACTACGTACCCTGGCAATACCATTACCATTCTCTTGATTATTATTAATTTGACTGAATTATGTTTCTCGTATATAGACCGTCCCGCAACAACCACAGGGCACTGATTATTGTGGATACTACGTTTGCGAGTTCATACACAGGATTATCAATGAGAAATCCCGTACTTCCAGAAATCTAGAGGTACGTAACCGGATCTTCACAACTTTATTTATGTTGCCATCAATTATGTTTAGTTTTGTTCATAACTTAATTGTTTTCATCTACTTCTTTTAAAGAAGGCACGAAAGCGGGCGATGCTCAAACCAATCGAACGTTGCAAGGCAATTGCAGAGGAATTGGCAGGATTTCTCCTCACGCAAGTCATAGATGAAGGCGGAGATTTTTTCCATCCTATGAACCAATGTTGATGCTCCCTTCTCTATGCAAGTATACAACTATTGGAAACGAACTTCAGATTATGTAATGCTCGGTCGACTACTTCGTGTTACATGTATATATATATGTACTTTTATTTGATGCATCAACATTTAACCGCAAACACGGAATCGGAAACACTTTTATTTGGTGTTTCCGGATACGTACGTATTTCCGATTACGTGTTTCCGATTCCGTGGTCGTAAAAAACGAAACATGGACACACAGAATCGGAAAGACGTAAACGGAAACACGTAAACGGAAACCCTGAAAATACGGAACATGCCCTAAACCCTAAACCCTAAATACGGAATCGGAAACCCTAAAAAGAAAAAGGGAAAAAAAATCATTAGGACCGGTTGGTGTTACCAACCGGTTCTAAAGGTCCTCCGCCCGCGCGCACTCCTCGGCGCCGACGTGGAGTCCTTTTGCACCGGTTTGTGACAGACCGGTTCTAAAGGGGGGGGGGGCTTTAGTCCCGGATACGTAGCACCGGATTTGTATCCGGGCCCAAAGGCCCTTACAAACCGGTGCTAGTGCCCTGTTCTCCACCAGTGATGAAACTCTCAAAGGGGAACATATTGTGTAGAAATACCGGACCGAGAATGTTAATCTCTTCTACTAGATGACCCAGAAGATGCGTCATAGTATTGAAATGTTGAAGAAGGATGGTGAGAACACCAACTCAAAACTAACGAGACATGGAACCACATTCTTCTATAACCTTGGTAGATTTTGTGGATCGATTACTTTCTGAGAAACTGCATTGAGGAATGCACATAGCTTTACAATGGGTATTCGAACATTTTCCGGTAGAATCCCCCGCAATGCAATCGGAAGCAATTGAGTCATAAGAACATGGCAGTCATGAGACTTTAGGTTCTGGAATATTTCACTGCCATATTTATTATTCCATTTATGTTCGACGAGAAGCCACACGAAACCTTGACACTGCTCAGGACTTGAAAAAAATATTTCTTTCTCTTCTTTGGTATGAGCGTAGTTGGCAGGACGTAGACGTCCTTCATCCATCTTCACTGGATGCAGGTCGTCTGGGTCTTTCATACATTCATGGTCGTGTCGTTCTACCGACGTATCTTTTGTTTTTCCATACACGCCCAGGAAGCTTCGTAGGTTAATGCAAAGATTTATCCTCACGTGCATCTGATGCCTAACGTTGGAAGACCCCAAGAGTAGGGTGTGAAGAGTGTAGAGACAAGTTTTCCCTCAGAAAGAAACCAAGGTTGAATCGAACAGCATGAGAAAGAAACCACTTCTGAACGTTGATGCAGCTGATGTTGCAGGGTGAACTACCGGTTCATAAGCAACATGGAACCTACACAACACAATAAAATCACTTTGCCCCAACGAAGTAGTGAGGTTGTCAATCTCAATGATTTTGTTGAAAAAAAAGAGGTTAAACGTATGGTGTGGAAAACTGTACTTGTTTGCAGTAGATGAAAAGAGAACGGTGATGGCAGTAGGAAAACAGTTGGAACAGTACGAAAATAGTGATTGCAGTGGTTGTACTATAAGTATAGAGGAAATGGACCGGGTTCAACAGTTCACTAGTGGTGTCTCTCCAAAACAGATAGATAGCATGCTGGGTAAACAAATTACAGCTAGGCAATTAATATTTATAAAGGATGCACCGTAGTGCATATGCATGACATGATGATAACTATGCGATTCATGCGGGAATTACAACAAGATACATAGAACGTTATCCAACTGTATCTATGACTAATCATCCACCCTCAGAGTGTTATCTGAGCAAACCTTGGGTATTAAGTTGCATGCAACAGATAATTGCATTAAGCAAAGTGTTTAATGTAAACAATAAATAATATTTGGACAAAGCATTGTTATTTTCTCCCTAATGGCAACAGTACATCCCCCACCCGTTTACATTTATGTCACTTGAGCGTGAGTCAAAGGGAGGCATGGACCCACTATCGAGTATAACTACTCCCTCTTGGAGTCACAAGCATCTACTTGGCCAGAACATCTACTGGCAACAGAGAGCATGTAAGATCATAAATAACATACACATGGAAAGAACATCCTAGATTGCTAATCATTCGACATAGCATTCAATATTCATCGGACCCAACAAACACAACATCTAGCATTACAATAAGATCATCTTGATCGTGTTAGGCAGCTCACAAGATCTAAACATGAGGCATACAGAGGAGAGAATAACCATCTAGCTACTGCTATGGACCCGTAGTCCGAAGATGAACTACTCACGCATCATTCTGGAGGCGGGGATGGTGGTGTAGAGCCCTCCAGTGACGATTCACCCTCCGGGCAGGGTGCCGGGGCGAGCTCCAGACCCCTTCCGAACTAGGGTTGACGATGACGGCGGCTGCGGATGTTTTGGTGGAAAAGGGTCGGGTCCTTAGGGATAACCTTCGGAGAGGTATAAATAGGCTAGAGGGCAACATCGGTGGGCGTCCAAGGGGCCACACCACAACCAGGCGCCACCAGGGGGCGCGCCGCCCTATTGTGTGGGGCCCCTGTAGCCCTCCTATGGACTCCATGTGCGCTACAGATTTCTAAGACTCCAGGCTTCGAATCGTCCAGTTCCGAGAATATTTCCAGAACAAATTTTCTGAAACTAAAAACAACAGAAACATGAACTGGCTCTCTGGCATCTTGTCAATAGGTAAATCCCAGAAAATCTATAAAAAAAGGAAAAAAAGTGTAAAGGAAACATGTAGCATATAGTATCAAAACAACATGGAACATCAGAAATTATGGATACATTTATGACGTATCAACATCCCCGAGCTTAGTTCCTACTCGCCCTCGAGCAGGTAAACGATAAAAACAAATAATTTTGAGGTCACATGCTACCAACATAACCTTGATCATCATAAAGTAAAAGCATATGTAAACCGGAGATTATAGTACTTTTAACACGGGCATGATAGATATAATTCTAACAATGAAACTTAGCAATCACTTTGCATCATGAAAAGTAACACAAATAAAAAGATCATGAATAATAATGCACTTGAAAGTTATACTTTTGTTTCGAGCATACCAA
>JAPCYS010002744.1:0-10388 GCA_028641055.1 Alopecurus myosuroides
CGCCGCCCATGAAGCCGACGATGGCGGCGTGCGACAGGAAGTCCACCACGAATCCGAGCCTGAGGATGCCCAGGCCGGCCTGGAACACGCCGGCGAAAAAGGTGGCCGTGAAGGCCAGGTGCATGTACAGCTCCGGGCTCTCCGCCGGCGACGCCTCCTTCCCCAGTATCGCCGCGAACAGCAGCGACCCCACCGCCATGGTCCCCACCGCCAGGTCCCTCGAGCTCCCCATCACCGCGTACACCAACGCCGGCACGAAGCTAGAGTCTGTATATATGTACGCACATGCAAATTAGTACCGTCGAAATCGGGTGTACGTACCAATCAGCTGGGTCTGTTTATGTTTTGGTATACTTACATAATCCCATAATGGGAGGTCGGCGAGCTTGGCGTAGCTGATGCCCTGGGGCACGGCGAGGCTCGCGACGGTGACGCCGGCGATGAGGTCCGAACGGAGCGCGCCGAGGGTGTAGGAAGGCAGCCAGTCCAGGCACGGGAACATGTACCGGAGGGCGGCGGCGGTGCGCCGGCCGCGCCCGTTCTCACGCGCCACCGTGCGGAGCGGGTCGTCGGGGAAGAAGGTCTCCTTCAGGTTGGCACCGAGGGACTGAAGGAACGGGCGCGAAGGGGGCACCGGCACGCGCACCAGCGCCGGCGCCGCCAGCTCCGGCACGTCGACGACCTGCATCCCCACCATGACTGGCGCTATCTAGCGAACCTGGAGATTTTTCGTACCAAAAATTAGTTGTCCACAAGCACATAACCGGGTCGTTCGAACCACGGTTGCGTTGCACAGGCAGATATATATAGCCGCCGGCCGGAGTCCACGCCTGCCTATGAGCTGGTTCCACCGGTCGGAGTTGCGGGCACACGCCCGTACCACTCGAATGTGACCCGGCTGGAGGTTGGCACACGCCTGTCGATCCATCGCCAAACTCTTTTTTCTTTCTTTTTTCGAAAAAAATGAACCAATCTATCCATCGGCAAACTCGTCACTGATTCTATCTGGGATTATTACTAGTTCCCCCAAATCTTTGGTCGCAAATTTGGACAGACGTTATTACGGTCTGATCCGTTCCGGAAGGGCAGATCCATCTACTTAATTGAGGAAAAGAACATGCTGATGGATATTCTGTGCAGAAAATCATTTATTCCTCAAAAGAGGGGCTAAATTAACTAGGTATATACTAGCAAAAATGCCCGTGCGTTGCTACGGGAGTGGAAGATGATCGGAAAATGTTGGAACAATCCAAATTTACCACAAAGTCAATTGACATGCGTGGAATAATATTATTATTTCGACCCGATGAGAATCAAGTCGATCGATATATTGATATAAATCAATTTCACATGACCTCTTAATATACATCGACGGTGGATGTACCAACTTCCCTCATCAGTTGTGATATATTCAGGGTTCACCATTGCAGTGAAATGTTTGCTTGGTTTCACGATTGGCTAATTTGCTCTATTAATTCTACCTTTTTTTAAAAAAAATCGGGTTGCATATTCATATGTTTTTAACTTTTTGGGAGAAATTTTGTCTTCTATTCTAACTCTAAATCTGCATATTTCTCATTCCTTTTTTTAATTGGATTGAATCTTTAATTGTTTTATTTTTCTCATGGACTCCACTCAACAACGGTTTTTTCAGTTTTTGTTTACTCGTTATGTGTGCAATCTCCTTTTCTTTTCCTTGTTTGCCGCTTGTCATCCAATAGTATTAAAAAGAAGAAATCATTTAGATTTGCATCCCCTACGAAATTCAGTCCGCCTAGCGCACGTGCAGCTAGCAAGCAGGCTTGTTGATTGATCGGGTGACATGCACATCTTAGCTAGCTTGCCATTACTGCCACTTTCTTTGGCTATTACTACTCTCCTTAGCTATATCGAATTGCTTCTCGCGAGTGGCGATTTGCTTCTCGCCGAAATAAACACCACGCGAAAGACATACTACTTAGCATGCTAGCTTAACGTACGGAGTTCGTGCTTATTTCCAACATATGCACTAAGCATGCAGGGAGCACTTCACTTGCATCTCAATCAACACCAAGCTAGCTGTGCATGCGCCATAAGTCTCAGCACCATTTCTTGACGCTTCCTCTTTTCCTTTTTTTCTTTCTTTCTTGATTGACCTTTCTTGAAGTGAATTATTTCTTCACGCGTGCCATTTAAGCATTGTGCTCTAGTGTTGCTTTAAATTTAATCAGCTAGTTTCTTGAATTCCTTTGGTGCATCGCAACAGACACCATGATGGAGGGGAGCACCTCATCATCGTCCATCTCCCCGGCACGGTCGGGGCCGCCATGGAAGCGCAGCCCGCTCGACGTCGACGAGGAGTACGGCCGCGCCTTCAAGTCCAGGTCTTTCCTCGACCTCTGGTCGCACGCGCACCGCAGCCTCAGGCACACTCTTTCTTTGTACAAGCTCTCCAAGCCCAGCTCCAGCAGCTTCATGGACGCCGACGGCGCGGCCGTGTCAGTGGATGAGCCATCGTGCTCGTACACGGTTCTCGACGACTTCGTCCTGGAGCCGAGCCCGGAGGCGCTCGCTCATGCCAGGCGCCGGCGGCACAGGCGGAGATGGCGCTTGTGCCATGGACACGAACGGCGCCGCGTGGAGGCGCTCCTGCTCGAATGCTTGGACGTCGCGCGGGAGGCCTGCGAGGCGTGATCCTCGTTGCTCGCCGCTCGTTGCTCGCCGCCGCCCGCGCAACGCGAAGACATCACCTCGTGCTCCAGCGTCTGCTCCTCTGGCTGGACAGAACCAATGGCGGCGATCAGGCCGTGACTGCGAGGGACGCGCTCACGCGGCACCTTGGCAGCGACAATCCGCTCTCGCCCGCGGGCGGCTCGGCGGGTTCAGAGACGCGCACAATCGCTGCGCTCCGCTCTCCAGGCGCCTCGCGGTGGCACGACGCAGACTGCGGAAGCTCCACATCTGGAGGCGCTCAACTTGTAGAGCGAGACCATGAGGTCGTGGCTGGCGATGGTCGCTGTTGTTGACCTTGCGCGGCAGCACAACCGCTGCTTCTCCCTGGAGCGTATAGGGCCCGTCCCATCTAATCACACCGTCGGCGGAATCGGGTTGGAGATGCGATCGATCGATTGTCGTTTTAGGGCAAGTATATTGGGTAGTTTCTTTGATCGATCTCGTCTTCTCAATCTCACGTGTCAGATCGACCTAACGTATATATACAGGAACCTGGCACAGAGTTGTTTTTCTTCATCAGAGTCCGGTTTCTTGCCGTTTCATTGGTCGCTAGCTGTCCTTTCCGTGCACGAGAAGTTGGAAGGGAATTTGGAACTGACCGGGAAGGAGGAAAAATATCTGATCGGTACGACATGTAGTACATCGTAACGTCGCTGAGTTCATGTCCGACATCCGTTTGGGAATCATATGGAATAAGATGAATCCAAGTCGTGCATGTGTTTGATTGCATCGGTTGAAATAAGGAACCAATCCCACGGTCGCTAGGCTTAATTTTTTCTCCTGTCTGTGATTCTAGCTAACATAGCTTTGGGCTTTTCTTTCACGGTTCTTAACTGGGTTGTACATGGTCAATCAATCTGTCCTGATTCGGGTAGGACATGGTTGCCCGCTACACACAATGACCAATCGAGGGAAAATACCACACGACATGAATCCTGGTATAGATAATAGATTGGTGGAAGGGTAAAACGGTAAAAGTTAGAACGGACCAAGTAACCAACCAAGCAAACCTTAATGCCTTTATTATTAGGTAAAGACTACTCTACCATATAGTACGTACGTACAAACGCGATTCCACCCAATCAGTTAATTAACACTTGTAAAGAACAGCCAGCAAGTTGAGAGTTTGACCCAGAGCCTTCGCCGCCGCCGGGAAAAAAGTCGCCGCCACTGTTTCTTTCTCCTCCATAGTTGGTTCCCCTCTCCTCCGGCTGTCCTTGCCGGTGTCAGGGTGGAGAAGCTGATCTATGAGTTGAGTTTGCACTAAAAAAATAGGGTTTTCGATAGATTAGTTTAGTTTTTTTGTTAGCCGTTTTCTTCGTCAATGGAGATGACATCGTCTGCAATAAGAGATTTTCCACCTGTTGTTCGACGGCGAGATCCCCTTCTCGACAGTAATGGTGGTGTTGAAAGATTCAATTTGTCTAGGTATGATTCTTCAGATCTTCGTCGGACCAGTTTTGGATTTTTTTCTCATGGTTTCCGCGAGGAGGATTGTCCTTGCAATATTTGTCCCGACTGCTACGGCCTCGACAATAGTGATATGTACTATCGGCTCCCAGCTACATTGATCACGCAGTTCGGTTGGTTTTCCTACAATATTGGTCTTGGTTCTCGTGCCAATGTTGCTTGATTATTTTAATGGCTGTTTGCGTGCTCGCGGCGGCATTGCGGCTCAAAAAAAATATTGGAGATCGTTGTTGTTTACATGTTTCTGGTTTGGTCTCTATGTTCGATGGATGCCTTCGGAAAAGTATAAGATTGTGTGATGGAAGAAGAAAGAGCTCGGAGATCTGCTAGTTTCTTTTAAACTTTATTTTGTAATTGTTGTAGTCAGCTCATGTATCGCTAGCATGTATTATTTTCTACCTTAAATATATTATGGTATTTATTGCGGAAAAAAACACTTGTAAAGAAACATTTTTACCTCGCTGTGTCGAGCTGGTACGAGCTCGAGGGGTGCCGGTTGTGGGTGGGCGATCGACGCGCCTACGGTTTGCAAGCGTGTCTTCGTCGTGGATTTCAATGGATCGATCTCCTTGCGAGATATATAAGTGCATGCAATGCAATATATATCTATGTAAAGGCGGGCCACGTAACGGGTGAGGACGGCAGAAATGCTCGGCAAAAATGCTGTGAAATCCGGCTGATATGGAGCTCTTCTCTAGTCAAAATCTGGCCCCCACCCCCATGTGGGTTGGTTATGCGGGTTGCCGGAATGTCAAACGTTTGGGCTTACTACATGGAGTCCGGTTGGGTGCGATTTTTCTGTCCAGGTTGTTTGCCTGAACGTATAGGCGGGATATAAGGGGACGGTTGGAGATGCTCTAAGATTAAAAGGATTTAGAGAAAGTAGGTGTACGTTACACTATTTGCAATCCAATTGCGGGATGTGGGTACCTTACCTGATTGGACGCAGAGGAGAACAAACACAAACTTCAATGATACGTTAATGATTATGTAGTCTTAACTTGTCGTTCATTTCTGAAATAGCGCTACGGGGTTCGAGAACTGATCCTTCCCTTTTACTCCCTCCGTTCCAAAATAGATGACTTCCACTTGTCTAAACATGTATGTATGTAGACTAAAACATGTCTACATACATGCATGTATGGACAAATGGAAGTCATCTAATTTGGAACAGAGGAAGTAGTTTCGTTGAGAGTCTCCACCAGTGGACCAGGCAGTCGGATGCCCCTCTCAGCGACGATGCCAGACGGAAGAGCCTAGGGAGCGGTGCCTAATCTAGATCTCTATACATAGTGGTTTGAATAAAAGTAGGTTTAGTGGTATGTCCGACGTGTTGTCGGTCATTGGTGTTAAATCGAAACATAGGAGTAGGGCACTGGGTCTCTTGGGCCACATGTGGTGCTGCCCGGTGGTTGTCCTGCTTGTCGTGGTTGAAAGTGCATTTAGTCTCCTAACTCCTAAGTGTTTTGGTGTTTGTGACAACATGGTTTAATATCTAAGGGTGTGTTTGAGTGCATGAGATTTTGTTGTCAACACGGGTCATTTTTTTTTATCTCGGTTCACGATTCAACTAAGAAGATGATCATGTGATATTGTACTCTTAGGCAGCGGTAGTTGAAAGGGCATGGTGCCCCATGTATGGTTTTGGTAATTGATGACAATCGCTATGGACTAATGGTTGCATTGAGCTATACTTGTAGAGTTTGTCCATAGGCAATTCTTGATATCCATGTGTTGGATTCAAGATGATCAAGTGATGACAAAGGTGCTATTCATGTGAATATCCCAAGTTTGGTCATCAGAGAGTTGAGCATATTGCAATATATATGTATTGAAGAAGAATATTGTGTGAAAATTCATCTTTACCTTAAAGACAACATTATTATGAAGAGAGGAGAAAATATACAAATTTGATCAAGACAAAGTGCTAAGCGATGGTTAATATTGATCAACTCACAAAACTAGAAGATGTACCATGTGAGATCTTGGTATAGTAAGTAATTGTTCATATAGATTTGTGATTATAACCCATTATATGTGTGTGGTATATCTATGTGGGGTTAGGTATCTTTCCATGGGTTTGCATCAAAAGGAAAATTTCATATAGCCCATGGTGGATGACATCAAGTGATGATCGTCATCAAAATTGAGAAGTGCAAGTTCAAGGGGAGCATATCGAATAGATCACATTCTTGGATCTTGCCACTCTTTTATAGAAAATGTCCAAGTGAAGTTGGAATTAAAAGAGCCTCTCCCATAGTGGCGTATGAGGGAGCAATCTATGTGTCTTCATCGAGCAAAGCGGAAACAAGAAAGATGTTCCATCTTTAGGAGGTCAAGGTCTTCATCATCTCGCTCAAGTGGAATGCTCAAGGCAAAGTTATGATCTTGATAATTTTTCTATTTTACCGGTCTCATAGCATAGTTCGGAGACCGGGTTATAGGATAGATAACCGTACTATCAAGAGGGCTCTCATATTAGCAACTTGATCGCATCATTCGGAGAGAGCTCAAACCTTTGCATACTTGGCATCATCTTTCTTGGTTCTTATTCGTGTTTTCTCCATGTTTGGTTTTAGAGCTTGTGATGTGCTTCAAGAAAAACTCAATTTCATTAAAAACCGATTTCCTATGAAAAACTTATTGTGTTTTTTATGTTGGAGGTTTTACCGGTTGGTCTTTCATAGATAGGCCAAACCTTTAATCATTTAGTATTATTCTCCCATGTTTAAATATTATGTTTCTTTTCATAATCTTTTAGTGCTCGTTCCTACGATTTCAACGAGTCCAAGATAATCAAAAACGGAGTCCGGAGGCAAAAGATATCGTGCTTTCAGTGAAGGTGAAACACGAAGGCCGGCCTGGCCGAGCTCTAGGCCGGGTGGCTCTATTAGGTGGTCGGCCTGCTGAAAGCTCATGTCTCCTCTAATTATTTTGGTGGTGATAACAACACGGGTTATTCTACTAACATCGTATTTAAGTGTTCACAGCTGGAATAATAGTCTTGATCAAGAACAGAAGAAATAGTTTGGAAAAGACTCACGCAGAAAGTTAAGGCCGGAATATTCAGGATGCAATCCGGAATTTCCGGTGCCTAAGGGCGGAATTTCCGGGCCTGACCCCAGAAATTTCCAGCCTGCTTGAAGACCAGCCGCTAAGGAATGATGCGCCTCAATTGCCCGCTCTCGGGTGCCAGGGCGAAAAGTTGGTCGGAAATATCCGGGGGAAATATCCGGCCCGTATTTCCGCCCCCCCCCCACAAAGATGACGTGTCGTTGCTACTCGCTCTCTGGAATGGGGGCGGAAATTTGGCCGGAAATTTCTGGGCCCCGGATTATTGAAATATCCCCCCCCCCCCCGGAGTTTTGGAAATATCCGGCCCCTGCGCCCGGAAATTTCCGGTACTTATCTCGGAATATTCCGGCCCTGGAGAACAGCAACAACTAGAAATCAGAGGAGGCTATAAATAGTTGTCTTCTTCCTCTGGACAACTAGCTCGTCCATTCCTCTCTCTCCTCCATAGACTCAAAGCTTTAAACCCCTAGATCTTCCTCCTCGACCAACGAAACTTGATGCCCTTCAAGGATTTGGTGGAGAAGACCTAGATCTACACATTCACTGAGCCAAAAATCGATTTCCCCGACTTTCCCTTTGGGATCTTGTAAATCTCTTGGTTGCCTTGTCATCCTAGAGAAACCCTAGTGCTTGTAGCTTCCACCTTGTTGCAAGAAGTTTCAGATCATTGAGATCCTCCATCCAACTTGTGGAGTAGCCTCAACCTTGTGTAAAGGTTTGGTCAACGCCTTCAAGTCGACCTCATAGTGGAAACGAGAGTCTCCCTCGCCGGAGAAGCTCAAGTTGAATAAGGTGTGCACATATGTGCTAATGAGAAGCTCCTAGGTGGCTCCCCACCTCTCCAACATAGACGTACTTCTCTTGAGAAGGAATTACGGGAAACATATCATTGTCTCCTTGTTTACACTTGTGGTTATCTTGTACTTTACATATTGCTTCTGTTGCGTACTTGTTTTGTATCACTTAGGGTGTTCATCTAGTTGCACATCTAGTTGTAGGTCACCTATTCACCCCCCTCTAGTTGACCATATTGCACTTTCAATTGGTATCAAAACCTCGGCTCTTTTATCGGGCTTAACCGCCTAAGTGTATTATGGCCAATGGAGATTACCCCGACGCTTCTAGTGAAGAGATCTCCAAAATGGCCGACACTATAGCTAACCTACAAATGACGGTTGGACCCATCCAATCCCAATTGACTAAGGTTAGCTCTAGTTTTGGTTCGGAGGTCTCTAGGAGTAAGAAGATGTTGGAGGCCATGATGGGTAAGTCTAAGGGGTCCGAGAAATACCCCATTCTTCTGATGTGTAAAGTTTGGATAGTGATTCTATCCCGGACACGGCCGAAACGGAAGTAAAATATTGCCAAAGCCAAGGCAAAAGCCGCACAAAAGGCTAAGGTGGGGGGAATTCCGATGGCTCCAAGTATCAAACAGCTAATGGCTCGAGGAGTAACTCACAAGTTCCACCACCTTCCAATTATGACTCCATCCACCCCATTATCCAAATGCCACACATTTTAAATATTGGACTTCCACTCGTGCTTAACACTAATGAATTTTCCTCTTGGAAGCTTGAAATGGAGTCTCACATTTCCGGTTTATGCACCGCCTTGTGGAGAAGTGTGGTTCATGGGTTTCATCCCCATGATGCAAGCAACTTAACTCCAAGGGAAGACATTGAATCACAACTTAACAATACCACCCTCAACATCACCAAAAGGCTCTCCTACGGGAACATCTCACTCACATTCGAGGTTGCAAGACCGCCAAGGAGGCTTGGGATAGTCTCAACATTTTATTCCAAGGAAATGAGAGCATCCAATCCTTCAAGTATGATGCTGCTCTCGACAAGGCCTAAAACTTTGTTATCAAAAGGATGAGACTCCGGAAGAACTCTGTAGAAGAACCATCACCCTTGCAAATCAATTGAGGGATTTTGGAATAGAGGAGATCGCCGATGAGTGGATCAAGAGAAAGTTCGTCAAGGCCATCACCCCTTTTGAGAAGAACCTCGCCACGAGCATTCGTACAAGAGCGGACTACAGTTCTCTCAACTCCATTGGTGTTCTTAGTGAGTTCATTGCAATATCACTATCTCACAAAAGTGTCAATGATGCTCTAGCTCGCTCATGAGGCTTGGGAAAGACGCCCAATCTAGCCTTGAAGTCAAAAGCAATCGTCCGAGTAGAGGAAGTTGAAGAGTATGATGATGAGGAGGAGTACTATGAGGACACGTACAAGGATGCTCACAAGTGCATTGCCCTCGCTATGCATGGCTATTGGAAGAGATGGGAAGCTCATAAAGTCGGTGCTCCAAACCCCCCAAGAAACAAGAAGAAGGGGGAGCAGCCAAGGACATGCTACAATTGTGGAAGTGCAAACCACTTTGTCAAGGAGTGTCCTTTTGAGACAAGAGGGGAAAATGAATGCAAGCTTGTTCGCAAAGATAATACCAAGGCTCCACAAAACAAGAACTACGCTAGAAGAGTCCCAAGAGCTCTTTATGTTCAAGAAGGGGCCATGTTGGAAATGTACATCTCTGGAGATGAAGGAGAAGATGAAGTGGTAGGTGTGGCCCTTGTTGCCATAGCTACTTATTCCTCTTCATCGGTCTCTCTATTTGAATCCCGCAATGAGAACGCGCCTATCCGACCTACATGTCTCATGGCAAAAGTCGCTTCAGTAATCTCTTCCAACTCCAAAGCTATTGTCACTAATCCTCTTTCATTATTGGATTGTGTTGATAACAATTGTGAGGATGATGATGAGGTAAAAGGGTTAGGCATGTGGTTGGCTAGCCTTATAGGTGAAACCAAAGAAAAGGTGAATGCGCTTTTAAGGCAACTTGATGATGCTAACTCTCTTGTAGATGAAAAGGAAGAAATCATCATGACCTTGGAAAGCTATGGAGGTCACTCTAGCAATGACAAAGAGCTTAAAAAGGCTCTTGAAGATGAGCGCTCCATTAGAGCCTCTCTTGAGGAGAAATTGTCTAGTCTTGAAGAGACTTATGCTATGAGTGTTTCCAAGCTTAGGAAGGATAATGAACTACAACTCTTGCTTTAGCTAAAACTCGTGAAAATGAAAATGTTGAGATAGGGATTGCTCATGATAGACTAGTTGAGCGTTA
>JAPCYS010002381.1:0-27702 GCA_028641055.1 Alopecurus myosuroides
CCCCTTTGAATGCTTCCGCTGAGATGTAATGATGTTATGTTGGGACATGTGTCCTCTGGATGATTGTATTTGCTATCTCTGCTCTAGTGAGAGCTATTTGCAACTTATTTCAATATTTTGTGTCTTAGAGATATGTTGTGCTATCATTCTGTTACAAGCCGTTGACGTACCATGTGTGTATGGTATGAAGTACGTCAATGGTAGTGTCCTGATTTCTATGGGATAGTTTACGTCGACGCTGAACAGATAGGGGTTGGTTGTCACACATACGTGTGTTGGCCTACTCGTAAGAGGACGCGGGTGCCGGTTGTGACGCCCCGAGATCGGGCACTATGCAGATTTCAGCATTCCCGCCAAATCCGCATAATAACCGATTCCAGATTGCCATTCATGATAACATTACAATAGTTCACGAATAATCCACAATTACAACAGAAACAGATAGATACAAGATGACTCAGACGAGCCAGGGATACAACTGATACAATACAAAGATCCAAATAACAGCGGAAGAAACAACACATCGTCCGTCTACGGACAAGATCCAAATTGGACTAAGAGTCCTGAAGATAACCGAAGGCGTCCAATCCCTGCCCAGGCCAAGCCGGAGGGATTCCCAAGCTAACGTCGTCAGACTTCAAACCTGTTGACTGCAATTTGGAATTTGCAGCCACGAAAGAGATTCGTGGGTCAGTACGGTTAAGTACTGGCAAGGGGAAAAAAAACCCATACTCACAAGTTACCGGCGTAGCCAATCATCACAAGATACAAATACTTTAGGATCAACGGAAAGGAAGGGGTTATTGCAAATAAGCGACAACAGGCTGCACTAACCAACTACAGAGATTATATTAATTCCAACTATCAGAAAGGGGATAAGATCGAGTAATAGTAACCAACAGAAAGTAAATCCAAACAAACCCATCCTGGACCTCGCCCCTTTAGCCAAAGAAGCGATCCGAGGATAACTCACACAGTTGTGTTAAGATGAATCAAGTTATTGTGTGAATAAACCTATTACTAGTCAAGTTGTTAAGCATGGGGTGTAACATGGTTAATCATTATGTTAAAGTTGTCCTGAGTACTTGTTAGCCAGTACTTTCACCAAGTAATCCATAACCGCGGAAAACACGGCTTCTCGAGAAGATTATCCCTGCAGGGTTGCACCATAGTAACCGTCACTCATGAATATCCCGCCAGATGGAGTGGCCACTCCACCAAGCGGGGCACTCAACACAATCCAACCCTTCTTCGCATCAAGCCCAAAGAACCTTGGGCGCACGGCTAATCGAGCCCAGAAGAAAATGGACCCTCATAGCACTCTAAGAACGTGTCCCCCTATATGCCGACTACGAAAGTTCCACCCGGGATCCAAGGGCTCGCAAGATCATGCATGCAGCAAATGGAAAACCCGAACTAAATGAGGCGATTTGGACGAGATGCGAATCGGGTCAAAACTGAGGGGGAGCCCATACTCCCCAAATGCGGGTAGTGCGCTCATCATGGATCAGTAGACAAGACCCTTTTCCTATTAGGGTCGACACTAGCAGGCCTCAAAACCACAAAGGGCCTCCTGCCGGTGCCTTATCATCAAATTTATTATTAATAGCAACATTAGCATGATTGATTGATTGATTAAACATCGAGCCCCCCAGAACATAACGGAGTAATAACAGAAAGTAACGGGTAACAGACTCGAGCAAAACAACCTAAGCATGCTAGATAAGAACAGGCACAAACAAAGGCTGTAGGTATGGAGGTGAGGCAATATCAAGGTTAAGGGATTCATGTGATGGGTTCGTAACAGAAACAACTACAACTAGGGCTAGCAGAACAGAATCAACGGAAAGAATCGGTAACAAGTGATGAAAGGCAGCCATATGGCATGCAAGTGAGTATACTTGCCTGAGATCCCGCAAGGTAGCAGAACTTGTCGTTGCTCACATCATCTCAACGTCCTATCCGGGAAGAAACAACGAACCTCGAACAAACACCGGAAAGCAAAAATTACTACTACGGCAAAAGATCCAGCATGATCAAGATATGGACGCATGACATGTTTAATAGATGCACCAAAGTAAACTAGTGGATATGATACACAAGTTTAAATGGATTCCATATGCAAAGATTGCATATGGCAAACCCATGCCTTATAGTTGAATTAATTGTTCTAACACTAAGCATCATGTGTAAGTGAGTTAGAATGATGCATGCATGATGAAAACAAGAAGATAACAATATTAAATGCAATTGGAAGGATAGTTAACCATTTTAGAAAACATTGATAAGTTTTGGACATTATTGGTACTTAATGGTGTTGAACAAGTAGTGGTTGTTATCATCAAGTTAAAGTGATCAAAACAAACAACAAAGTTGATATTTGAAAAGGTTGTCAAATTTTAGTTGGATTACATGTTTCACATTTTGAAATTGGACTTTGGATTATTTAATTAGGAATTAAACAATATTAAACAATTTTTAATTGAATTAAACAGGAATTAAATGGTTTAGGCAATTTAAATTATTCAAACCAGGAAACAAAGTTTATAGTTGAATAGGGTATTCAAAATGGTATGAAAAACATATTTTATTTGAATTATTTGGACTTAGGAATAATTAGTTATGAATTATTACAAATGGCATTTGAATTATTTGGATTTGAATTTAAATTGCACTTTGAAAATTCAAAACAGAACACAAATTGGATATTTGGAAAGATTACAAGATTTTGAACAGAAAACATATAAAGTTTTTATTTATTGGATTCATATATTAAAAGTTATTGAATTTTCAAATTAGGTGTTTATTCTGCCCAATAAAAAGGAGTTAGAAATTAACAGAATGGTTTTAATACTATTGTGACCGCGCTGGGGTTATACCCACACGCTGCCAGGTAGGGCCCGTGGTCCACTAGCCCACGTGGCACCAGAGAGGCTGACGGAGGGGCCCTGGATGTCAGTGATGGAAAAGAAATGGGCAAAAGGGTGTTGCGCGGCCGAGGGGATTCGAACTGTGGTCGCTGCGCTGCAAACAGCAGGCCACTACCACTGCGCCTGCTCGCGTTGGTTTGTTGGGTTCAGAAACGCAGACAGGTTTAGATTCATATACAGCGACTGAATTTTTAACTGAAGAACGCGCGTACTGAACTCTGTCAGCTACAGAGGATCGACGACGGCGAGATGACTGCTGTGAGGCTTTCGCGCGGTGGCAGACGTGCAAGAGGGTGGTGCCGAAACGGGAGCAAGCAGAGGGAGAGGGAAAGGGGGCTGGACGCTCACCTCGAGGGTCGCGGAAGGCGCGGCTGCTGTCGCCGGACAGCAGCGCAGGACGGCGTCGGGGGGGGGGGAAACATCCCGGCACGGCGTGGCCTCCACAGGCTCTCCCAGCTGAAGGCGATGGCACGGGTGGGTAGCGGGTGCAACCCCGTTTCCGTTCCCGCCCTGAGGGCTTCTCGGAGAGGGCCACAACCTTGGCGCCAAGGGTGCAAACTTCCGGCCATGGAGGACATCGGTGGTGGGTTCAGAAAAAAGAACAGACACCTTCAGAGGAAACAAATTGATGGGATTTGGGGGGGGAAGAGGAAGAATGGCGGCGGAGTGGAACAGTAACAGGGAGAGGTGTAGAGGCTAGGGTTCGTGGGATCTTGAGGGGGAAGATATAGGGAGGGGTTGGTGGAGGGGACCATGGAGGGGGGGTGAAAGCGACATCAGCTTCTCTCCTCTGCGTCCGTACGAGGGAGAAGAGGTAAGCGGGCTGAGGTGGGTTGTAGGTGGGCTGCCCCCTGTGGGCTGGCCTGCCTCCCCACTCCTTTTTTTTTTCTATTTTTCTTTTCTCTCTTTTTTTTTTGCATTGAAAGAAAAGAATAGGAAGGAGAGAAGAAAGGGAAAAAAGGATTTTGGGGAAGAAAAGATGGGGTTGGGCTGGCCCTTGTGCTTTGCTTTATTTTTATTTTTCTATTAGTTGATTTTTTTTTGTAAAGAATAAAAGAGGGCAATTCAGAAGGGTTAGGGTTTTTCTTTTAGGCCTTAGTTGTGAAATTTTCCAGAACAAATAATTAAAGCAAGAATTAATCATTGTTTCATAATTTTGCATATTTAATTTGGTTTAAAGGTGTTAGGTGAAATTCAAACAAGGTTTGATTTGGGAAATTTTGGAAATAGGCAAAGTTTTATGTAACAAATTCAAGCAATAATACCAACATTATTGAAATTAGTTTGTTTGCCAAATTTTAATTTTTTCAAACCCATATTGAGATATGATAAATAAAATTGATTGGATTTGAATGTGTTACTTGAATTACCATTAGGGTTTTGAACAATTTAAATTGTTTTGTGAAGTTTTGAGTGGTTTTGGAAAACATGATGCAATGCTTATGTGATGCATATGATGCAAGCAAACCAACAGGTAACACCCCAGGTGTTACACCGGTAAGCCCCGTAATCCAATCTACTACTGTTCAACGGAACGGCGAGTATCCTTTAGAAGTCCGGGTGTGACACCTGCCTCCCCCTAGCTTATTTTTTGTTGTTTTTAATTTTCTGTTTGCACATTTTTTTTTGTAGAAAAGAGAGAGAGAGAGAGAGAGAGAGAGAAAAGAATAGGGTTTGGGGTTTTTATTTTATGAATAAATTTTATTAATTTGCAAAACAGTAAGTCAAAGCAATGTTAACATTATGTCCAAATATTTGAAATGGCCAAAAGGTTTAAAATTGCTATTTGGATTTCAAATAGGGTTCATATAGGTTTTGATTTTTTTTCTTGAAATAACCAATTTTTTATGCAATGAGCTCAACCCATTATGGAAACTCATTGAAGTTTTGCAAGATTTTAATTTTTAAACCCACATTTGGAACAGGCCAAGTATGGATGAATTTGATTTGAATTTGAATTTGCCATTAGGGTGTTGATAAAAAGGAATTTTTATTAACAAGCAATTTAAATAAATTCAATTTCAAAACTATTGAAAAACAATTTGACTTGTTTAGTTTGCAACTTCTAATTGGAAATTTTGGACATGTTTTGAAAGTTTAAATTGGTTTGAACTTTTGAGTTGTTTTGAAAACATGGTGCAATGCATATGATGCATGTGATGCCAAGCAAAAAGAAAAACAACCCACTTTCTAACTTAGGGGGAACACCCCAGGAGTTACAGATGTGCCCAGTTCCTTGATGCTCACTTGGTGAGGTCGTCTTCTTCTTGGTTTTTCCCGCGTCGGATATGCTGCAACTCCATGCCGAGAAATCTTCTCGAGCTTGCGGACCTCTTCGAGGTATAGAGCCATGTGCTTGTCCTTGGTGATGTAGCTCTTGTTGGAGAAGTTCACCAAGAGCCGGGAATCTCCCTTGATGACGAGGCGCTTGATGCCTAGGGCTATGGTTTCCTTGATGCCGGCAAGGAGGCCCTCGTACTCGGCGATGTTGTTGGAGACTTTGGCCTTGTGGCCAAAATCGAGCTCTACGATGTAGTAGAGCTTGTCGCCGATTGGTGACGTAAGCATGACGCCAGCCCCAAGCCCTTGGAGGAGAAAGCGCCCTCGAAGTGCATTGTCCACTCTCCGGGAGCCAGCTTGCCGGGGACGGTTGTCTCCTCTCCAGGGTCTACTTCTTGTGGTGCATCTGTCCACTCTGCGTTGAACTCCGCCAGAACTCCTCCCTTGATGGTCTTGTTCATGGGGAACTGGAGCTCGAAGTGTTGGAGCTCGACAGCCCACTCTGCGACATGCCCCATGGCGTTTGAATTCGAAGGATGTGCTTGAGGGGGAAGACTGACACCACGGTGATGGGGTGTCCCTCGAAGTATGGTGAAGATTCCTCGAAGCTAGTCTCACATTGAATTTGATTACACATGTACCAAATATCAGGAGCGCGTACAGGAGCTTTTGCTGCACATGGTACCTCTCGCGGGCATCTCGAAGCACGGTGCTAACAATGTAGACTGGGTGTTCGACGAGAGAAGCTGTAGAGGTTCTGGCAGTGAGTTTTCCTACCACGTTGGGGCTCTCCTGAGGCTCCATGAGGGTGTCTTCCTTGTGGAGGTCTTGGCCTGCAACGGTGTCCTCTCGAGGAGAAGCGGGCGTGGACTCCAGGTCGGGTAGGGCCGCTCTTTTCTTGCGAGCAGGCCTTTCAGCTACGAGTGGAGAGCTGACTGTCTGAGGGGTGGCCGCAAGGTATAGGCGCAGCAGCTCCCGCGGTCACGGTGCGACGAGTATGGGAGGGCTTGCCAGATACCTTTTGAGCTCCCCAAATGCAACAGCTGCCTTGGTAGTCCATTTGAATGGACCCGAACGCTTCAGGAGCTTAAAGAATGGTAGAGCCTTATCGCCGAACCTGGAAATGAAGCGCCCTAGCGCCTCCACGCATACTGCGAGGCATTGCATATCGTTTAGTCGTCGTGGAGGTTGCATCTCTTTGATGCCCCGAATCTTGTCGGGTTTGGCCTCGATGCTGCGACGGGACACCAGGAAGCCCAGCAGCTTCCCCGCTGCAACCCCGAATGTGCATTTGTCGGGGTTGAGCATGATGTTGACCTGGTGGAGGTTCTGGAATGTCTCCGTGAGGTCATTGATGAGCGTGAGCTCTTCGTGAGTCTTGACTACGATGTCGTCGAAGTAGGCCTCCGCATTCTTCCCTATATGCGTCCTCAGGGCGATATGCATGAGGCGCTGGAAGGTGGCTCCCACGCTCTTCAGGTCGAAAGGCATGCAGACATAGCAGAACACCCCACAAGGTGTCATGAAGGAGGTCTTCTCTTCGTCCTCCTTAGAGATCTTGATCTGATGATAGCCTGAGAAGGCATCCAAGAAACAAAGGAGGTTACACCCAGCGGTGGAATCCACCATTTGATCGATCCTCGGGAGAGGATATGGATCCTTTGGGTAGGCCTTGTTGAGGTCGGTGAAGTCCACGTAGAGACGGCCTCCACCCGTATGCTTGGAGACGATGACAGGGTTGGAGATCCACTCGGCGTGGATAATCTCGCGGATGATCTTGGCGTCCATGAGCTTCTCCACTTCCCGAAAGATGAATTCATGCTTCTCCGGGCCGTGGCGACGAGCCTTTTGCTTGACTAGGCGTGCGCCCGGGCACACTATGAGATGTTGCTCGATCACCTCCCTTGGTACACCGGGCATATCGGATGTTGTTCGTGCAAACATGTCCGCGTTTGCCCGAAGGAAGGCAATGAGCATGCTTTCCTATTTGGGATGCAACCCGGCTCCGATGGTGAATGAGGGCCCTGTGCCATCGGGGTTCATGGAGACCTTCTTTGTCGCCGCCCTCTCATGAGAGAACAGCTGCTTCTTCTTTGGATGCTCTACAGCGTCCCCGAGGTTGCCCTCGTCGATGGGGTGTGATGTTACCGCCTCCTTGTAGGCGTCTTCCATGGAACACACCCTGTCCTTCATGTCCCCATGAACAATGAGGGGCCCGCTGCTCCCGGGCATCTTGACCATGTTGTATGTGTGGTGTGTGACGGCCATGAATTTGGCCAGCGCGGGGTAGTTGGGGATCGCGTTGTAGGGTAGCCCGATGTGAGCAACGTCAAAGTCGATCTCCTCGGTGCGGTAGTTTTGGCGAGTGCCAAACGTGACCGCCAGCCGAACCCTTCCCAGTGGTATGGTTGTGCCGCTGGTTGCTCCGATGAAGGGTCTGGTGACCTTGAGGTGGTCGTGCGGGATGCGTAGCTTCTCGAAGGTTCAGAGAGAGATCACGTTGAGGCCACTGCCTCCATCCACGAGCGTCTTTGAGATAGCGACGTGGTTGATCGTGAGGGTGCACACCAGAGGGATGGCTCCCACCATGCCGACGGCCTTGGGGTGACCGGCGTTGTCGAAGGAGATCTCCTGTTGGGACCACTTGAGGGGCGTCATGGCAGACCCACCGTTGCGGAGGGCGATGTTGACCTCCCACGAGGCCTGCTTGAGATGGCGCCTAGAGGAAGGGGCGAGGGACCCGCTGAGGATGCATGCAGCGTGGCGAGTCGTGTCATGCGCCTCCGACGAGCTGGGACCTCCGCGTCCCACGGCAAAGCGCGAGAGAGTCATGTGACCCTTGGGCTCGCCACAGGGAAGACGACCGCAGTGGCGGAAGCATTGGAAGAACTGTGCACGCAGGTCCTCCCACGAGTTCACGGAATTGTCGGGAGATTTAGAAGCCACCCGAGCGCGGGGCCGCGGAGAGCCAGGGGAAGTACCTCAGGAGGCACCGGTTGCCTCCCCCAGCAGCCCTGACTCACGGCTCATACTTCCTCAAGAAGTCCAGCATGGGAATATCGCCGGTGTAGCGAGGCGGGAGGCGAGGCTGAAAGGTCGAGCGCCACCTTGCCTCCCATAGGTCCCTGTTGAACGCGTAGCAGCACCCTGCCCGGGCGCTCGCCCACCGCTCTCGGCAGCTAGGCCACTCTGAGTCGATGGTTGTCGATTAGTCATCTCAACAAGTCCCTCGGATGATTCGGTAGAGTTTCGATTAAGAGAACGTAAGGACGCTGGTGACGATCGTCGGCTAACAGGGGATACGATTTACCCAGGTTCGGGGCCCTCGTAGAGGTAAAACCCTTACTCCTGCTCTTTCGATCTATATTATCAGTAGATCGGTTACAATGGAGGGTGCTCAATTCGAGAGTACGATCTCGAGCTCAAGGCTTTGGTTGTCCAGAGTAGATTGGATCCCCCCTCGGTGGTTCTCCTAGCCTTATATAGGTGGCTAGGTCTCAAACCGTGTCCAGGGGGTTACAAACCCTAGTTTTAGGTCGATACAAGTTTCCTTCTTGACCCGCAAGTCTTTGCGGGTGGGTTTTAGTTGGGCCTTCAAGAACCCCAAGGTGGCACCTCTCTTTGGGCTTAGATCTTGGGCCTTGGACCGGGTAGCCTCACCCGATAGGTCCAGGATTCATCCCCACGTCAGTAGCCCCTGAGTGTTTATTCGACTTAGAATCGGTCTAGTGCGCACTGACAGTTCATTTTGATTTCTTCGACGGGTCATTCAATCGCCTGATTTGGAGGGTGCATGCCCTGTGCGCGATGCGCTTCTGTACTCGAGCATAGAGTGATAAATGTGCCTTTTATTGGATATTTTTGCAAAAGGATGTGGCTCAGTCGCTTGGCTCTCTCGAAAGATCAGGGCCAATTAATTGCATCTAGGGAAAAAACGGTTCTGGCATACTCAAATTCGAGACCTCCTACTCGAACCTGGCGAGGTGATCATTGCGACTGGGACGTGGAGATCTTACCGAGTCAAACTTAACCTAAAGGGGTACCCAGCGCGTCCGCTAGGATTTTTCTTCGTGTTATTGACACGGAAATTTACCGGAGGACGCAGCTTCAGTGCGATTCTAGTCCCACAAGAGAGATCTTTGGGTCTTACCTTCGTACTCGAAAGAATACATCATCCGTATGTGTCTAGTCGGCCGAACGATCCAGGATAAGGATGTGTAAATACATCGTGTGGTTGAGTTGCGGGAGCCGCACACTCGTAATTTTACCTTGATCATGTTTTTTCAACCCTTCGAGTGAAGAGATATTCCTTCTTTTTTATCTTGTGCGAAAGGGATTTCGCATTTATGAAGTTCATACGAAAGAAATTTCGCGCCGTGATGTGTCCATACGAAGGAATTTTCGTGTCTGGGTGCCTATGCGAAAGAAATTTCGCGTCTTTGACGTGCCCATATGAAAGAGATTTCGTGTAAGGGTGCTTATGCGAAAGAAATTTCGCGTCTTGATGTGCCCATACAAAGGAATCTTCGTGTCTGGGTGCTTATGCGAAAGAAATTCCGCGCCTTTGACGTTCCCATACGAAAGAGATTTTGTGTAAGGGTGCTTATGCGGAAGATATTTCACGTCTTGATGTGCCCATACGAAGGAATGTTCGTGTCAGGGTGCTTATGCGAAAGAGATTTCTCGTATTGTGAGGTATGCAGTGACGTCATTGCACACTTGTTTCGTTCTGACTCCTCCTGATGGAATGTGACAAGGCGGAGTAGAGAGTGCGGGCCCACTTTGTCAGCTTTTTGACCGGAAACGATAGGTCGTGTTCCGGTTTTTCCGCTGGCCGCGCGCTGTAAATACGCACGATCTTTTCGTAAAGATCGTGATGGGGTAACTGTCCTCCACCGCTTTATTTCCACTTCACGCGTGGCAGTCGCGATGGATGCCACGTCATTTAGATATACGGCTTGGATCAGCCTAGCTTGGGTATAAATAGTGACCTGTAGGGGTGGGGTAAATTTCCCGGCCCTTAGTCACTTTCTTCTTCCTCGCGCACGCCTTCTTCTCTGTGAGCACCAAGCCTCCTCCAATGGAGGGAGCGAAGAAGCGTGGCACTGACGCGTCGTCCTCAAAAGACGTGGCGAGCGCTTCCGTGGCGCCTCCCGTGAAGACGGAAGACTAGCGCGCCGCGAACACCACCAAGAAGAGCATCACCGAGATGCAGCAGGAGGGACTAATCCCGCCGGAAACTGACAAGCGCGTGCGCCCATCCAAGAAGGAGGAGACTTCCAATCCCCTCGCCAACGAGCGTGTCATCTTCTCGGAGCACGTCTCCCGAGGATTGTCTACCGCATACAGCTGCACGATCTCCCTCCAAACTAGATTCAGCACATATCGTGCTTTATTGTGCTTTGTGAGTGCTTCTTGGGGATCCGCCCACACTGGGGGCTTTGGAAAGCCATCTTCAAAGTGCGGATCTTCCGGGAGAAGGCATGGCAGGCGAGAAGGTGGGGGAGCCGCTGCGTAATGGAGGCTTCGGGATCCAGGCGAGCAAAGATGTCCCATACATGGAGATGTATTTTGTCGACTCGGCGCAGTGGTGGCGGAAGAAATGGTTCTACGTCATTGACAATAGCGCGGGTGGAGCCCCTGAATTCCAGCCATTCGCCACTCTGAAGCGACGGAACTCCTAGCTGCACTCGGTTACCGCCAAGGAAGGTAAAGTTGTCGCCCTTCTACTCGCGAAGGTGGAAAACTTCCGGAACAAGGAGTTGGGGACCCTGCTGAATGGGATACACCTGCCGGGTGTGTTTCTTCGTTGAAGGATCCAACCCCTTCAGGAGAGGCCAACCGCCATGTGGGAGTACGTGGGCGTCAAGGACCCGAGCCGCGTATGCGACGATATCCTTTTGAACGCTCAGTTCGACAGGAAAATCGCGGCCATCACCAAGTTTACGACGGGAGAGGTCTGCTCTGCGTGCCCTCTCGACTCATTCGAGGCGAGGAACCCTCCGACTGAGGTGAGCATTCCAATTTTCCCCTTGCTTTTATTCTTCCACGCCTGGGCTTCTTTCGAGTGACATGTTCATTTGTTCTTCTTCTTCTGTAGAATAAGGATGTGGCGACATGCTACCCGCCAATTTCTGCAGACGATGTCTCAGATCTTTTGGCGAGTAACATGGAAGCCCCCCACGAGACCAGCGTCGCGGATGCTGACTCAAGCTCCAAACGCGGTGAAATTGACGAAGAGGAGGAGTCGGGTAGTGACCAACTTCACCACCGCAAGCGCCGCAAGCAGGAGAATGACAAAGTCACTTCGAAGGATAGCTCCTTGGGTGATGAGTCCATCAAGGTGATTGAGCCCCTTCATGTGCCTCCCCTCCGCGTGCTTCCTCCCGCGGGTCATGAGTCGAAGGTTTCCACCGCCTGGAACCCGGAAATTCTTGACGATGACGACGAGGATGAGTAAGTCATGTGCACTCCGTTCTTAATTGCGAATCTTCTTCCCTTTCTTCCCGTTTTTTGCTCTTTATCTGATTTTGCTTTTAACAACAATCTTGCGACCATCAGCCCAGATCAGTTCACTTCTTTGATTGCTTCTGTGAAGAGGAAGGGGGCCGCCGCGGGTCTTGCTCCAGCCGCTGAAGTTGCTCGAAGATCTTCGAGCCCAGCAAGAGCAACCGAAGCCCCGGAGTATGGGATGCCCAGCTTTGCGGGTGGAGCGCCCGTGGATCCTAGAGCGTCAGCGAGCAAGGAAGTATCGGGTTGCTCGGGGGATCCTCTGTCTACTGCCCAGCGCAAGGTGAGCCCGTTTGTTTTCTTCATTTTGCTTCACTTGTTCTCAATTTTATCGGGGGCACGGCAGTGCTCCCGATGGGAGTAGCCCCCGAGTCTGTGGTCAATTGCTTGCAGTTGGCCATGGACTCAAGCCGAAATTTTCTTCTCTCGTTCCTATGTTGGCCTTGTTTTTCATCGGGTGCACGGCAGTGCTCCCGATAGGAGCAGCCCCCGAGGCTATACTCGATTGTGTACAGTCATGTGTAGGCTCAAGTGATACATCTGCAGTTTTTAGACTTGGAATTTTTGCAGGCTCTCCTCCACTCCCTCGCTGCTCTCAGGCGTCGGGTTCGTTTGGCTGAGACGGACTGCGCTTCCCTTAGGGCGGATCACGACCAGCTCGTCCAGGACGGCCGCTCCCTTCAAGGTAGGCTAGTGCGCCCTTCTTGTCTTTACCGTTTCTTCCTGATTGTAATTGTTGTTCCAATCGCGTCTTTTGCATTACAGATGAAGTTACCCGCCTGAAGGCTGAAAAGGCAGAGGCTGACAGGGAAAACCCTTGAAACGGAGCTGGAATCCTCCCGAAAGGAGTTGGATTCCACCTGCAAGCGCTCAACCGACCTTGAGGGGAGTCTTGTGGAAGCTCAGGGAGCTCCGGAGCAGCTGGAGGAGGCGGGTGCGAAGCACGACAATGACCTTGTCGGCACCATCCGACCTTTGGCTCAGAAGCTTGCTGGTAGGTTGCGCTTCACCATTCTTCAATTGTGGCATGTCTTTCGCCCTTTTTTCTGATAATTGTTCTGTCTTTGTCTTAGATGCCCTTGGGGTTGGGCTGGAGCTACCCGGACATCAGCGACTCGATGCCCTCACCGACTCGTGTACTCAGCTTCAGGAGCACGTGAATAGGATCTGCTCCCTCGTTGGTGACACCACCCGAGTGTTGACGCAGTTCCATGAGCGCCTTCTTGTGGACGTGGCGGTTTCGCCTACGCTGGGTGGTCTCCTGCAGGTTTTCCTGGGTGGTGAAGATCTCATGCAGGAGTACTCACTCGTGCAGTCTGAGTGCGGGGCCAGGACGGCTATCCAATTTGCCTTGGCACATGGTGTCTCAGGTGACCTGGAGAAGGTGTACTCGGACGTTCTGCGCGATTCCTTTGGCAAAAAGGTAGCACTCCGTCCTTTTGGCGACCGTGCTGAAGAGCTTGCGAAGATGCTTTCTGGGGTGCTCTCCCGTGTTGGTCGTAAGGGACAACCTTCCGCGAGTGGGACTACCTCTGTATCTCCATAGAGTAGTTCTTTTTTCTCGTGCTCTTGATGTAAGGAACCTTGTGATGTATTCCCGTACTTTATTTTGCCTAATCGAAGTATTTTTCGAAAGTGTCAGCGTTTCGTATCTGCGCCTTACTTTGTGTTCTCCCGATGGGAGTAGCCTTCGAGCACCCGAGGTTTGGGTGGTATATTCTCGAGTGGGGTCTTATATTGTCTCTGAATCTTCTTTGTTCTTTTCCAGGTAGTGGATTCCAGCGTAGAGTCTTCGAGTGGAGCTGCTTCGCTGGTTAATCGCTTGGTTGCCGCTGCCAGCACGTTTGCGTCACTCCGTGACCGTGTCGCGGATGGCAACCTAAGCTGAAGGATCTGCGAGGCGTGGCTGACGTTTCCCAATCGAAGCAAAAACTTGCGGCGGAGCGTGAGCAATTTGTGATGGAAGAACAGACAGCTGTTGCGAAGGGTCTGCTCTGTAAGTTTGCGAGCCCCCGAGTACTTGTTGCTGGTTACCGTCTTTATTTTGGCGCGCTTGTTGTCCTTGCAGTTGTTGAGCCTGATGGAGTCTGTGAAACCCATTGGGTGGACAATCACATTGTTCACGAGTCGGGTAGCTCAAAACCTCACGCAAGCAACTTCTGGTCCGACCACCGCCGAGGTTTTATCATGGCTACCCTAAAGTACCGGGCGAGTCAAGCGCAGATACTCGTCGAGTCTTGTCGCGAGGCTCTGTCTTCTATCCATCGGCCATTTTACCCTTGGGGTGTTGTCCCGGATAACTTGAGTTGTTTGCTAAGGATGTTTCGTCGGGTAGGGGAAGCTCGAGAGTGCGTGCGTCAACAGCTTATCAGCGGAGCTCAGGTGGCACTTGCCTTTGTTCTCCTGTGGCATCCTGAGGTCAACTTTAACTCTGTGGCGCGACTCCCTGACTCGAGAGGTCGACCGGTGGATCTTTCTCCTCATTATGCGGCCGTGCGTCCTGCATCGACTGACCTCCGAGGACATTGATCAATTGCTTGAAGATGCGGCTGCTCGCCGATTGTAGTTTTAAGATGTAAATATCTTGTATTTTTGTTGTAAGGTGTTTGAAGGTGTAAACCTTGTGACCTTGTATATTTAACTCGATATGTTTAACGTGTTTACAAGGTGTGTACCTTGTTTTACCCTGTATTATTTCTATCGAGTATGAGTGCTCGAAGAAATTTGGTGATGCTAGTTAGGCGTATCCCCCGTGTGTTGGGGGTGTTTACCTGTCGTTTTAGCATGTAAAGAGGAAAAATGCGACAATCTTTGTAGCTATGGTTGAGAAACCATGTTTTTTATTGATATGGCTGAGAAGCCATGTGTTTGCTCGAGCTACAGAGTGGCTAGTACAACCTTATTTCTTGCGAGCAGGAGAATGATCCTAGGGGTAGAACTTGCGGAGGTGCGCCACGTTCCACGGGTTGGAGTAGATACCGCCGGTCTTTGGCTTCTTCAAGCGATAGGCGCCTCCTGGGATGACTTCATGTATGATGAAAGGTCCTTCCCATGGTGGCTCGATCTTGTGTCCTTCCTTTTGCTTGAGCCGCAGCACCAGGTCTCCTACCAAGAAGGATATGTGGCGTATGCGGCGACTGTGGTAATTGTGCAGCGATTGCTGATAGACTGCAGATCTTGCGAGTGTAATGTCACTGATCTCGTCCAGTGCTTCCATGTCTTCTGCGAGTGCATGGTTTGAGGTTTGTTCGCTGTATGCAACGAGTCGTGGAGCACTGAATTTGAAATCTTCGGGTAGCACGACTTCAGCTCTGTATACCATGAAGAATGGCGTGTAGTTTGTCGACTGATTTGGTGTTGTTCGCATGCTCCATAGCACCGATGGTAGTTCTTCGACCCAGTGCTCTGCTGCTGGGTGTAGCCGAGTGAGTAGCCGATTCTTTAGGCCAGCCGAAACTAATCCATTGGATCGTTCGACCTGGCCATTAGTTTGCGGGTGAGCTACCGAGGCGAAGCTGAGAGTTATCCCCTTTTCCTAGCAGAAGTCCTGAGTTTCTTTGGCTGTGAAGTTGCTTCCATTATCCGTTATGATGTTGTGCGGTATGCCGAATCTGCACACGATGGAGTCGAGGAATCTCACGGCGCACTCGGCGTGCGCGGAGGTGATTGGCATAGCTTCTATCCACTTCGTGAACTTGTCGACTGCTACGAGCAGGTGGGTGTATCCTCCGGGTGTTGACTTGCGCAGTGGTCCCACCATATCTAGCCCCCATTGAGCAAATGGTCAGACGATAGGGATCATGTGGAGTTCTGTGGCAGGGGTGTGTTGCTTGGGCGCAAACTTTTGGCACACGTTGCACCTGTCGACTAGATCTTTGGCGTCTCTGGTTGCCGTGAGCCAGTAGAATCCTGCTCTGAAAGCTTTTCCCACGATTGCTCTCCAACTGGCGTGGTGCCCGCAGTCTCCTTGGTGTATGTTACGGAGCAGTTCCTTGCCATCCTCGGGTGCGGTGCACCTGTGGAGTACTCCTGATATGCTTTGCTTGTATAGCTCTCCGTTGATCATCCGAAAGGATTTGTTGTGTCGTACAATCTGTCTGGCCTCGCAAATGTCTGCCGGGAGCAGTTTATTGGACAAGTAGTCGAGGTATTTTTGCGTCCAGACTGGCTCGACCAGAAAAACTTGCCTTGAGATGTTGTGGATGAGCTCGATGATAGCAATTTGTGGGCTGGTATCTGTTTCCGCTGCTGCGGGTGTTCCTGCTGGTTTTTTTTACCTTTACTAATCGCTTGATTATTCTTTCGAAGTAGATTACCGGTGGGATGGGGGAGTTTGTTGACCCAATGTTTGCCAGTTTGTCTGCTTCCTCATTGCTCGATCACGCGATGTGCTTCAGTTCGCACCCTTTAAAACTTCCTTCAAGTAGGTTGTACATGTCACGATAGGCGACCATGTTATCCGCGATACCGTCGCACTCCTTCATCGTCTGCTGCACGATGAGATTTGAATCCCCTTATATCATCAATCGAGTGGCTCTGCAGGCGATCGCCACCTTCATGCCGTGCAGGAGGGCCTTGTACTCTGCATCGTTGTTGGACGCGGGGTCATCAGAAGGGAAGTCCAGTCGCAAGACGTACTGCAGCTTGTCACCCCTGGGAGATATGAGGATAACTCCGGCTCTGACTCCTTTGTTTCTTTTCGACCCGTCGAAATACATGATCCAATTGCTTGTGTATTCTGGAGGTCCTGGTGTTTGCAGCTCCGTCCATTCGCTCAGGAACTCCACGACGACCTGGGATTTTACAGCGTTGCACCCTGCGTATATTATGTCATAGGCGCCTAGCTCGATGCTCCACTTTGCGATTCTTCCGGATGCCATGGGGTTGTTCATGGTAGTACTGAGTGATGCGTCGTTTAGCACCATGACGGTATGCTCCTAGAAGTAGTGCTTGAGCTTGCGGGATGTAAGGACCACTCAATACGAGAGCTTCTGATAGTGAGGGTATCGATGTTTGCACGGCAAAAGCACCTCGCTGATGTAGTATATTGTCCGTTGAACGCCGTACGCCTTTTCGTCCTCTGGCCGCTCGACGAAAATTACCGTGCTAACGACTTGGTTTGTTGCGGCTAGCTAAAGGTATAGGGGCTCATTTTCTTATGGCGTTGCTAATACACGCTTGCTCTGCAGTACACTTTTTAGGTCGATGAACACCTTTTTTTGCTTCTGGCGTCCACTCGAACTTGTCTGTTTTCTTCAGCAGCTTATAGAAGGGGAGCGCATGCTCGCCTAATCTTGCGATTAATCTGCTCAGAGCGGCCAGTCGCCCTGCGAGCTGCTGTACGCCGCGAAGATTGGTTGTTTCATCCTGATCTGATTATAGCCCGAGTAGGCCTCCAGGAAGGAGAGTCGTTGGCAGCCTGCAGTGGAGTCCACGATCTGGTCAATCTGTGGTAATGGGAAGTTATCCTTGGGGTAGTGTTTATTCAGTGACGGATAGTCGATGCACACGCGAAGGATGTCAGTGTTTTACTTCGAGGCCAGCACCGGGTTTGCTAACCAGTGGATATTTTGATTTCTCTGATAAATTTTGCGGCGAGTATTCTATTCACCTCTTCTCCGAGTGGCTTCTGTTTTGGCTCAGAAAATCGTCGGGTCGTTGGCTAATTGGTTGACTATTTTGGCGTATTTGAATACTTCGAGTGAGTGCTCGGCGAACTCTCTGGGTATCCCTGGCATATCTGAAGGCTGCCAGGCAAAAATCTCCCAGTACTCACGGAAGAGTTCGACGAGCGCGCCTTCCTATGTGGGTTCTGTCGGATGCACTTGATGCTTTCGAGTGTCGCAGTTTGCGTTGAACTCGAGTTCTGGGGCGTTCTATTTGGTGAGTGGCATCACGGAGTGATCCGTGGTTTTTGCCAATTCTTCCAGCTCCTCCTGCATCCCGAAATATTTGGCGATCTCGTTGAACTCAAGATCACACTTGTATGACTTTTGGAAGTCGCCATCTATGGTGATGGTGCCGTATTCCCCTTGGAGTTTGAGCTTCAGGTAGGCGTAGTGGGGTACTGCCATGAATCTCACGAACGCTGTTCGGCCGAGAATGGCGTGATACTATGAGGGCCAGTCGACTACCTCGAAGTCAAGGAATTCCCTCGTGTAGTTTCTTGGGTTTCTGAGCACCACCTCCAGGTTGATTGTCCCGAGTGGTCGTACTGCTTTTCCCGGTACTATCCCGTGGAAGGATTTTTTTGACTCTGCGAGTCCCTCCAGTTCTTGTTCATCTCGCGGAGTGTGTCCATGTATATGATGTTGATTCCGCTACCACCATTCATGAACACCCGAGCGAGGTCGTAGTTGCCTATCTGCGCCTGAATGACAAACGCGGCGTGTCCCGGTCGATATACCCGAGGGGGATGGTCTTCTTTGGAGAAGGTTATCGACTGATCTTCCATCTTTAGTTTTCGGGTGTGGATGGTGGAGTTTGTACTGCCATGATCACTTGGCGTGCGTTTGTCTTCTGGACTCTTCGGGACGGGCAGACCTTCTGGATCATTCCTAGGAGTCCATGTGGGTTCGGGTACCCATTGGCTCCCTGGTTTGCGGCGGGTGGTGCTGGTGCCGCGGTTAATACCGCGTTCTGATGTCCTGATGGAGATAGGGGTTGTGGCGGCTGGTATCCTCCTGGGAGTTGCGGGTATCTCTGGTTGACCGTGGCTCTATTCTTCTTCATGTATGCCTCGTGGATGTCTTGAAACTTTCGGCGGTCCTTGAGAAGATGAGTCGCCTTGGTCTTGCATGTGCGCTTATCTTTGAATAGATGTAGCGTGCAATAACCGTCAAGGTCTTCCTCGGGAGTTTTATCATCCGGCTTTGGCTTACAGTCGTGATTTCCACGGGGCCCGTTGTCACGATTTCTTGTGAACTCTACTGCCACCAGTTCTTCTCGATCGTCGTGGTCGTAGCGTCTCCTCTTCTTCTTTCGGCCGTGCCGATCCTCCCCGGGCGCGGGTGAAGATGTTTTCTCGTTGCGCACAGAATCTTCACTGTTAGCCCACATGTCGGCTATTTCCATCAACTTCCCGATAGTTTTGGGCGCAGCTCGTCCCAGCTCTTCTCGGAAGTCAGGGCGCCGAGCTCCTTTGGTGAAAGCCTCGACTGCGACCTCCTCTGACATGTGTCCCGCCGTATTTTTGAGCGTGGTCCATCGCTGAATATACTCACGACTCGACTCGCCTCTCTTCTTCTTACAAGCTCGCAGCTCCTCGATAGATGTGGGTCTTTTGTATGTCGCCTGGAAGTTCTTGCGGATATCATAGGTTAGATCGTCCCATGATCCGTAGTGTACTCGCGGTCTTCCTTCGAGCCAGCTGCGCGCAGCGCCTACGAGGTGTAGGTTTAGGTACTGCATGGCCGTTTTCTTGTTCCCACGTTGGCATTTTACTGCCGTCAGGTAATCTGATAGCCAAGACTTGGGCTCCTACGAACCATCGTATTTCGGGACCTCCGTAGTAAGCTTGAATCTCTTGGGCATCGGTGCCTCGCGGATGTCGCTGGTGAAGCACAATGCACCGCAGGCCTCTTCGTCGGAAGAGGTGGATAGCGACTGTGCGCGGTTCCTGATTGTTCGGGCCCTGTTGACCTTGTTTTGCACGATGCCGCCTCACGCGTCGTATTCAGGCCGGTCGCGATTATCCTCTTTTCGCGGCTCCTTGCTGCGGTGTCGCGAGCGGCTGTCGTGGTGTCGTGGACTGCGATCACGATCTCTCGGGCTATCATCGCCGCTACTCGGTGTATCACCGCGGCGCTGGGCTTCTTTCCCTCGGGCGCGATGAGGTGACTCCTTCCTCGTCTGCGAGGTATTTCCTTGTCTTTCCGAGGGGTTTCTTCAATTTCTGGCGTTGTCGCGTGTCTGCGGCCTTGAGCGGCGATTCTTGCGGCTGCCATGCCTAGCCCCTTCTGGACTTGTCGGTATTGTTCCGCACGGGGATCGTTCTCAAGCGGTTGGTTCGCTTGTCAATATGTGGCTTCTGCCAAGAGTGCTGCAGCGGGGGTCGTCGGGTGTACGTTGCCATCGTCGCCGACGTGCATGATGGATGTCACGAGTGTTTTGATGATTCCGCTGAGGGATTCGCGATCCATTGCAGCGGTCTTTGAGACGTATCTCTTTCTCGGAGGATTGTTTCCTACCGACTGAGTCTTGGAGAGTGCTGCACAACGCGCGCTCGACTCATCCGCCGCTTTCTTTTGTGCGTCCAGATTCTTGTGGGCTTCATTGATCAGTCGTCCTGCTTGCACTAGGTGATAGTGGTACGCAGTTAGATCTTCTCGGGGAGCTCCCTCCTCGACTGGCTGGTCTAGGTGTACAGTCGTCTTTGCTTTGAGCCAGGCGGCCCGCGATACTTTGATGCGCTCTCGCTCCTTCAGGCTATCCTCAGTTTCCTCGGGTGGATCAGTTGATCCTGCCATGCAGACCTGGGCCAGATATGGCTCGTGAGTCATAGGCGCGGATTGACAACTTTTACCAACTCGGGAAGGTTCATCAGTCGCGATGGTGTGGAATTCGCGGATGTTGCGGCGGATGGAACCACCACTGGGCGCTAGGTCGCGGCCGGCGTCGTCAGACGGCGAGTTGAGGGTCGCCGGGCTCGAGACAGACTCGGAGTTCGATTCGCCGAGATCGATCTGCTCGGGGAAACGCAGGATTCCCGCCTTGTTGGCGTGGAAGTGGAAGCTCCCGAACGTCAAGCTGACTCTCCTTTCCAATCAGCTGAACGCCGGGCGTGATTCCGGTGAGTGGGACGCGTAGATGAGCGACCCGAAACGGATCGGTTCCGCTGGAGTCGAAGTTCCGGGGCTCCAGCTGAAGGTTGGTGATGACAAAGCCGAAGACGTCGTAGATCCAGCGCCCGCCGTTCCCATGGACGGCGCCAATTGTCGATTAGTCATCTCAACAAGTCCCTCAGATGATCCGGTAGGGTTTCGATTAAGAGAACGTAAGGGCGCTAGTGACGATCGTCGGCTAACAGGGGGCACGATTTACCCAGGTTCGGGGCCCTCGTAGAGGTAAAAACCTTACTCCTGCTCTTTCGATCTGTATTATCAGTAGATCGGTTAAAATGGGGGAGGGTGCTCAAGTCGAGAGTATGATCTCGAGCTCAAGGATTTTGTTGTACAGAGTAGATTGGATCCCCCTCGGTGGTTCTTCTAGCCTTATATAGGTGGCTAGGTCTCAAACCATGTCCGGGGGATTACAAACCCTAGTTTTAGGTCGCTACAAGTTTCCTTCTTGACCCGCAAATCTTTGCGGGTGGGTTTGTGTTGAGACTTCTAGAACCGCAAGGTGGCACCTCTCTTTGGGCTTAGATCTCGGGCCTTGGACCGCGTAGCCTCACCCGATAGGTCCAGGATTCATCCCCACGTTAGAGGTGGTATTTTCCGGGACGAAGGATGCCGTGCCGTGCGCTCGAGGGCGCCAGCCCTACGCGCGCAGGACCCCGCCGGCCTGGCCATAACATGGCCGCCGGGGTGGAGTCGCTCTGCTCCAACCATCCCGATGGTGCTGGGGTGACCTCGGCGGTGTGCACCAACCGAGAATCACCGGCGCCAAGCTCGAGCGGACAGCGCATCGGTCCCTGTGCTCCAGACAGCGCACCCTGCGAGCGTTGTCGGCCGTGCGTGCGTTCGGCCGATGGCCGCAGGGCGAGAGTCGCTTGCGCAGGAGGCTGCAGGAATCGCGTCACGTCTGCGAGGGACTCGCCGACGTGCATCGTGCCACGCTCGTGCCTCGGCGCGGAGGAGCGCGAGTGGGAGAGTCCGATGCTAGAAAAGCCGCTGACGATGCCGCCGATGTCGTCCCGCTTCCAGGACTGCGCCTTGCGGTCGGTACGATCGGTGCGGGAGGCGACCATGGCGGTGGAGATGCGAGAAAACGCCTTCACTAGTAGAGAAGTGCCTTTCTATGGAACAGATTCTGTGGCGCATGGCTTCTTGGTGCGCCACAGAAATATATTTTTGTGGCCCACGGGTGGGCATGCGCCACAGAAAAGAGGCATTATGTGGCGCACGGGACCGTGGTGCGCCACAGAAAAGAGGAATTCTGTGGCGCACTGGATAGGGGTGCGCCACAGAAATAAGCTGGGGGCCCACACCAATGATTGCCACACTCCTATTCTGTGGCGCATGGTGGTTAGTGCGCCACAGAAATATGACATTTCTGTGGCGCACCACTGCCACGTGCGCCACAGAATTCCCAACCCAAAAAATTCTGTCCACAGGCACCAACTCCACCCCCCCCCCCCGGGAACCTTTTCTAGTTTTTGACGGAAGAGTTGGCGGTCTAAAATGCATCAAAAAATAAATCCCTGTTTGGATGTAGGAAAAACTGGTTGGAATTGAATTGGACTTGGAATTCCAAATCCAACATGGAAAGGAATTGGTCTTCAATTCGATTTCCATTGTTTGGTTGTGCATGGAATTTACTATTGGAATCACTGGATGACATCCAATTCCAATTCCTGTTTGGATGTACAGGCCCTAAAATTGGCTTTTTTTTAGTTGAGACAATTATTTAGCATACATAATAAAATTAAAATGGAAAATAGAAGCATGACACATAATAGTTATAAAGTACCCACAACACAACATCGATAATATTTCTGTCTCTATAAATAACACGTGCTGGGGAGATGATAAACATTGCAACTGCATGTGTACATATTACAATATAAGCACAATACACACATCAAGTTTAAATTTGTCAATTATCTAAAAAATAAGAGGGCAGCAGGGTGTTTAGGTCATCGACACTCTGCCTGAAACCTGCAACGATGCATAGGATACAGAGAAGCTACTTGCATGTTCAAAACTGCATCGGAGACACTTAAAAAAAAAACTGCATTGGAAGCAGGTTCAACACTGAATCCGAGGGAGAGGAGGTAAGCATGGGCTCACGAAGCCCCAATCCCATCGTCCGTGACCTGTGGCCGCCGCCATGGTTGAAAATTTGAGGAGGAGGGCGAGCATATGCAGAAGGGAGAGGAAGGCGGGAGCATCAACACGAGGATGGTGGCGAGGTGCAGAGGAGGAAGACGCCCCAATCCCCGCCTTCCTTGACCTCTGGCTGCCGCCACCTTGGCTCGCCATGTCCCCTTGCCGCCGCCATGTCCCATCTCCGCCGGAGATCTAGGGTTTGGGCGCCGGAGAAATAAAGAGGGAGAGGGGAGGGCCGGCGGGAGGGAGGAGAACCAGGGGCTGCAGATGCAGGGAAGACGACGGGAGGGAGGAGGGCCGACGGAGGGAGGAGGACGAGGAGCCATGAGGTGGAGTGCTCTCTGCTTCTTGCGGGGATGCGGGTAGGAGGAGGCCGAACGGGCTGCGAATAGGTACGTGCGGGGCTGCGGGAGAAACTTTCCATGCGATTCCGAGGTGGGGAGCTCGGAAAATCACTAGGACGTGGGGACGCTCGGTTGTAGCTCGCGCGGAATTCGTTTCCATTTCCACGGTCCAATTCTCAGGCCACTCCAAACAGTGAAAAGCGGGTAGCCAATTCCAAATTGGCAATTCCAGGACGTTTTTCCTACATCCAAACAGGGGGTTATAGATGCACGGAGAGTTTAAGGTCTACTTTTTTTTATCAAATTTTGAAATATGAATTTCGACTTTCTGAGCAAAAGTTCGTTAAAAAAAGTAAAATGGGCATAACTTTTGCATACGATGTCGAAAAAAAAAATCGAGACATCAAAAAATACTAGAGAGAAAAGGAATCCAACCTCACTCGCCTTCGGCCTGTGAGCTTTTTTTAGAATCGCCAAATTCCAAAAGGAACAAAAGTTATGGCAGTTTTAAGATTTTGACTAGAAAATATATAAAAAAAAAAATCTGTGGCGCACCCCTTCATTTGGTGCGCCACAGAATTGTGGAGGCAGGATTTGAAATCCTGCCTCCTCCCCTCCTCTTTTTCCTCTTCTACCCTCCTCCCCTCCTCTTCTTCCCTTCTCTCCTCCACTTCTCCTCCACTTCTCATCTTCTACCTCTCCACTTCTTTCCTCTCCTCCACCTACTACTCCACCTTCCTCCTCCACCACCACCACCACCACCACCACCACCACCACCACCTCTCCTCCTCCTCCACCACCACCACCACCACCACCTCTCCTCCTCCTCCTCCTCCACCACCACCACCACCACCACCTCTCCTCCTCCTCCCCCACCACCACCACCCCTCCTCCTCCACCACCACCACCTCCGGCGAGCTCCTCCTCCTCCTCCTCCACCACCACCACCACCCCTCCGGTGAGCTCCTCCTCCTCCACCACCACCACCACCTCTCCTCCTCCTCCTTCTCCTTCTTCTCCTCCACCACCACCTCTCCTCCTCCTCCACCATCACCACCACCACCTCCGGCAAGCTTCTCCTTCTCCTCCCCACCAACTCCGGTGACCCCCATCCTCCACCCACCAACTCCGGTGAGCATCCGACGAAATCCGGCGAAATTTCGAAATTTCGAAAAATTCCCGCGGCCAGATCTGGCCGCCTTTTTTTTTAATTCAAAAAAAAATTCTGTGGCGCACCGGCGCACGGCCACGGTGCGCCACAGAAAAATATTCTATGGCGTGAATTCTGTGGCGCACCCCTCTGGCCCCTAGGTGCGCCACAGAATTTCAATTTGGTGCGCCACAGATAGGCCTTTTTCTACTAGTGCTTAGCCCCCTACCCGGCGCGCCAAATGTCGGAGTCGTTGTTCTGTCAACGACAGAGTAGCACTCAAAGGTTCGAACATTGGGGCCTAACCACGTTCAATCACACCTCGGGTGGCTTCGGGAAGGGAGCTCTCGAAGGAAAGAAATGGAGACACGGGGAGTTTACCCAGGTTTTGGCCGCTGTGATGGTGTAAAACCCTATTTTTGCTTGTCTGGTTGATTGCACTGCGGTGGTTACAGTACAACAGAAAGTTCCGATGGTCTAGCTACTTGGTGTCCAGATTTCTCTTCTGTCTCTACGGTGGTGAGGGTAGCCTACTTATACTGGCAATTGGCTCTCTTTCACGCTCACTTGGCGGGAAAAGGATACCATATGGTGTCAAAGAATGGAGCGTCCTGTGCTATTGCGCCTCTTGCGCGGTCCTGGTCGCCGGGCGGTGGGGAAACCCGGTGACGCCTCCTCCGTAAGCCGTAGACTAGGCTTTGGTGCGAGCAGCGGATCTCTACGTTTTATACATGAGAATGGAAACTGCGGCCAAAAGCCCTCTGTCCCCTGCGATGCCTTCGTCATCTGCGCAGGGGCCAGAGCGTCACCCTCACATGAGCTGTCTCCCAATAGGCGAGGCTCTTTCCGGGAAGGAACGGGGGCGGAGCAGGGCTCCTTCCCAGCGACACGCGATGAATCCCTCGGGGGAAGACTCCTCGCCAACGGGCTGCCCTCAGCGCGGAACCGTTGGAGGGGCTCGCTTCCTTGCGGTAGATATGTATGGACTCCTTCCGTACCTAACGGGTTGGGCCAGGAGACGGCTCAGGATATCATGATATCCATGGGACCGACGGGGCGTTTCTAGATATGCTCTTAATCACCTTTTTTTTACTAGCCATTAATCAAATAGAGTTGATAGTTACAGGCATGTTTCAACCCTCAGGGGGTCGAGCTAACCATAAGTGTCTACCCGCCGGCAAGGAAGTAGCGAATCTTGCCAGACGATGAGCTTCACCATTCGTCTCCCTTCTTTCATGAGTGAAAGTAGCAAGTCCCCTTTGACCGCTCCGATCTTTGATCTCAATCAAGATGCTTCCAAAGGTACCCAAATGATCATCATGCAACCCGTTAATGACCTCCAAACAATCAGAGGCAACGTGGATGGGACCAAGCACTAGATCGGCTGCCACATCCAACGCTTCCCTGCATGCTAGGGCCTCCAACACCGCCGGTTGTGCGATGCCCGAGATATGCTCTTAATCACCTAGCCACTCTTCAACTATCCAACCCCAGCCCAGTCCAATACTAGGAAACTTCTGGCGGTAAACTAAAAAGCAGCCCAAGCCTCTTGGCCCCAACGAGTTGCCTGAAATAGGCTGTGAGTGGGTGACACGCTAGAGCGACAATGGGCCATGTAGGAAAAAGGACGGGGATGGATAGATGGCGAGCGGCCCTGATTAGCTGATCATTAATTGTTTGTTGCCCGCTGCGTCCATCAGGCGGGGCCGCGAAACGGACGTTGCAACCGCTGACGCCACGGTCACCAGGAATCCAGGATCACTTGTGGCTGATCGATCTGCTCGTGTATAACTTTCCTGCCGAACGACAGGGAAATACGATCCCTCGCAAACAGAAAGAAAGAGGATGCATTTACGAGAAAAGTCATATTATTACTGTATATTCGACTAATGGAGTGTTCCAAATGTGTCCAACCATCTAATTCTTGTCCAGTTCAAAATTGCTACTTCCACCGTTTATTTTTATAAGGGCGTGTACACGTTTTAGTTTGATCTACTTTTATACTCCCCGTCTCAAATTAATCGATCTAGACATAATTTAATGTTACGTACATCCACTTTTGTCAAACTTTGCGACAATTAATTTGAGACGGAGGGAGTATTAGAATGCATTAATCTACACGATAAATATGTCTATATACACTTAGTTTGATATGAATATAGACCACACTAAAATGCATACCGTATCTTATAAAAACTAGCAAATTGCCGCATTTATAATAAACTAAATATTTTAAATTTAAACTTTACTCTAATTGCCGGACTGCTCTTTTTGGTGCATCAATCTGCCTTTTTTTCGTCGTCAAACTATTCCATCAAGTTGTATCACATTTAGATCTTGTTTAATTTTTGTCTTCTAAAATACATACTTGCAATTTCTTGTCATTGCTTTGTTGTTTCCTTTTAGAGCAACAAAAGATAAATACGTGTATCTAGGTCTCTGTCGAGCGAGAAATAGGATAATTCTCGGTCAACTCATGCTGCCCATTTCTTCTTCCCATCTGGCCTAGCTGCCATCTTCCCACTGGTTACAGGGGCGCTGCCGCGCGCGACGTCTCGGCATTCCACCGTAATTTCCTTTTCCGCCGGTACACGGACACCCCCCGCCATCCCTCTAAATCCCCCCAACCATGTCGTCTTTCGGCGCCGGCAACCCCAACCCCTGCAAGATAAGTTTCTTGCTCGCCTCCGCCACGACCAGCCACGTTCGGCTCAATCAGGTCTCGTCTCAGCGGTCGCCACCGAGGAGCTTCGTCTCGCCCCCCTCTCTCTCCTCTTTTCTTGTTTTGTTGGTATGGAGATTCAATCAAGCGTTAATCTAGTTGTTTTTTTTATTTTAGAAATGGAGGTTCTACTCCAGCCTCTGCATCAAAATGATGCACACAGCTGGATTTTATTAATAATAAAACAGAAACCACGAAGCCTTACAAGTAAAAACATTAACCGGCTGAACCTGAAGCCACCAACCTAGCGACATCTCGCTACCTACAAGAATGATGAAGGGGGTGACCAAGTACAGGGCCGATACCCTGACAATCCACCAACGCACATCATCTATAAAACCGAAGGCCTTACCAAGCCGCCCGATAGCGAGCAAGGGGGCACAACCGGTCTGGCCCATCGTGTCGCACCCGGACTTCTAGAGGATACTCGCAGTTCCGTTGAACAGTAGGTTGATTGGATTACGGGGCTTACCGGCACCCGCATCTCTTACAAGTAGGCCAACACACGTATTTGTGACAACCAACCCCTACTGTTCATCGTCTACGTAAACCATCTCATAGAAATCAGGATACTACCATTGTCGTACTTCATACCATACACACATGGTACGTCAACGGCGTTTAACAGAATGATGGCACAACATATCTCTAAGACACAAATAAATGGAAATAAGTTGCAAATAGCTCTCACTAGAGCAGAGATAGCAAATACAATCATCCAGAGGACACATGTCCCAACATAACATCATTACATCTCAGCGGAAGCATTCAAAAG